>VKOC01026800.1:0-23542 GCA_009364415.1 Spea multiplicata
TATAATGTATAGATAAATCAGTGAGCCGGCCCCTGTATAATGTGTAAATAAATCAGTGAGCCGGCCCTTGTATAATGTATAGTTAAATCAGTGATCCGGCCCCCTGTATATATGTATAAGAAAAATCAGTGAGCCGGCCCCTTATAATGTATAGATAAATCAGTGACCGCCCCTGTATAATCTATAGAATAAATCAGTGACCGCGCCCCTGTATAATGTAAGATCAGTGACCGGCCCCTGTATAATGTATAGAGAAATCAGCAACCCAGCCCCTGTATAATGTATAGATAAATCAGCGAGCTGCCCCCTGTATAATGTATAGATTAATCAGCGAGCTGCCCCCCTGTATAATGTATAGATAAATTAGTGACCGGGCCCTGTATAATGTATAGATATAATGCACAGGCCTCCTCCAGCGCCTGGAGCTGCTTCTGGGACTCGCCTCGGCTCAGCGCCTTCTCCTGTAGAAGGTTCTGGATCGTCTCAGACAGACTGCTGTTCTGCTCGGAGTATTCTCTGGAGAGCTGGACAACTGGAGAGAAGAAAGAGGGAGACACCTGAGCCAGGAACGAACCGTACGGCCCCCGACGCTCCCGGCTGGACAGCCTTAGTGTTTTCCTGGATACATGAATGAAGCCGCCTTGATTTTCTCTGCCGGCAGATCGGCCCCCCATCGGCCCGTCTAGTCTGTAAAGACTGAAGCCTGAATCAGCCCTTGGTCTCATCTTAGGAACATGTTTACATTCCCCTTTACCGCTTCTGCTGGGAGGCTGTTCCACTTATCACCCCCCCCCCCCGGTCAGTCTGAATCTTCTAGCACCTCTATGATATAGTAAGAGATCCTGCTGGGCAGGGGTTGGAGAAGGATCATGGAGCCCCCCTTGTTACCCGCATCCCAGCGAATGTTACTGATCTGCTATGACCATGCGCGAGAATTCAGCCTCGGTTTTTTACAGATATTGGAGGCTGTGGGTATTTTTTGGGGTAACCCAATGACATTTTTGGGGTAACCCAATGACATTTTTTGGGGTAACCCAATGACATTTTGCACTTACATTTCACGGTCACTCCGATGGCGCTCATGAAAAACACCAGGCAAAGCACCAGAGGAACAGCGAGCGCCCACGGCCGACGCGCTACGCGGAGGAAAGGAAATCCAGCTGATTACCAGAGACAAGAAATGGAAAATCCACCAAAAATACACAGAAAAGAGAACATAAAAAGCCTCGGCACGTTAGAGTGTGTGTGTGTCTGGGCACGTTAGAGTGTGTGTGTGTCTGGGCACGTTAGAGTGTGTGTGTCTGGGTACGTTAGAGTGTGTGTGTGTCTGGTATGTTAGAGTGTGTGTGACGTTAGAGTGTGTGTGTCTGGGCACGTTAGAGTGTGTGTGTGTCTGGGCACGTTAGAGTGTGTGTTGTGTCTGTGTGTCTGGGACGTTAGAGTGTGTGTGTGTCTGGGCACGTTAGAGTGTGTGTGTCTGGGTACGTTAGAGTGTGTGTGTCTGGGTATGTTTGTGAAAGTGTGTGGGTATGTTAGGGAGTCTGTTAAGGGGCAGAGGTGGCACAGGCAGACTATTTGTGGACAAAGGTGGCACAGGCAGGGTGTTTGGGGTAAAGGTGGCACAAAGGAAAGGCACGCATGTGAAGAGAGAGCTACATGCTTGAGCCTCTCATTTTCTCATGAACGTTGCACATGAGGTGAGAGAGCGCTGTTACCAGAGGGCAGGCCGGCTCTGGGGGCCAATAACCTCTCAGCTGCTCTAAAACCCAGGGACGCGGTAATCCTGCGGGGGCCGTGTAATGCGACAGCGCGTGATGCAGCGATACCGTGGAGACCCCTCGCGTGTGTATGAGCTGTGCCAGAGTCTGTGTTAGGGTGAGTGTGTGTGTATGTGTTAGAGTGTGCGCCTGTGTTAGAGTGTGCGCCTGTGTTAGAGTGTGCGCCTGTGTTAGAGTGTGTGACTGTGTAGAGTGTGCGCCTGTGTTAGAGTGTGCGCCTGTGTTAGAGTGTGTGACTGTGTTAGAGTGTGTGACTGTGTTAGAGTGTGCGCATGGTGCACAGTATCATATTTACGGCTTCATGACTGCAACTACACCTACCCGCAGCTCGACAACACACACAAAATACCACAACGAGTGCACCCAACGGATGCGGAGAACTCACTCGCTTGTTGTCGGTTGGTTCGTTGGGAGTCGTTCCTCGTTTCTGGAATCCATAAATTGGACAAAATCGGTTAAAAGTGACATTTTTATGAATCTGAACGAAGCCCATTTACTGGTTCTGAGCGCTTTCTGTAATCCAGCGGAACCGGAGACAGCTGCAGCGAGACGTCAGCGCACTACGGACCCCCGGGAACGCCTCGCGCCGCCACGTGACAGAGGCATAGAGGTCAGCGGATTTGATAATGAGATAACCACATCATCCGCGTACATTAGTATCTTATAATCTCTACCTAAATTAAGACCTTTTATATCATTATTATTCCTAACTTTCTTAGCAAAGGGTTCCAAAGAGAGAATATATAGTAAGGGTGACAGAGGACATCCTTGACGGGTACCATTTTGCATATCAAACCATTCCGAACAGAGCCCCGAGCCAACTATTCGTGCACTAGGGCTGGAATAGAGTGATGTAATAGCAGCAAACATCCACCCAGTCCCTCCATATGACTTCAGAGAAGCGTTCAGATAACTCCAATCAACCCTATCGAAAGCCTCCGCGGCATCAAGCGAAAGGGTCAGGCGGGGACAACCTGTCTTCAGCGTAGTCCAATCCATCGATCAGACGTCTAATATTGTTAGTTGAGTCCCTACCTGGCACAAATCCCGCCTGATCTGCACGGATCGGGGTTTGTAGATCTGATTTTAGTCTGAAAACAGTTTTATATCTGCATTAATTCATGAGATTGGACGATAGTTTTTTAAATCTTCTGGATTTGTATCTTTTTTGAAGGTCGGAAGGATGTTAGCCGGCAGTAGTTCTTTTGGACAGATGCCTGTTTTCGTTATCTCGCCGTAGATCCCCGTCAGTCTATTATTTCCCCTTTGGAAGATTTATAAAATGCGTTTGTAAATCCGTCTGGGCCTGGGGACTTTTGTTTCAATAATTTATCTATTGTATGACTTCGTTCTTTTTTTTTCCAATGGTCTGTGTAGTAACTCTTGTTGTTCCTCTGTTATAATTGGCAATTTCGTGGAATTTCGTTATTCCGCTATTTCTGTGCCGTCTGCACTCGGTGGGATAATATATCGTTTTTCATAATATATTTTAAAGCCGTCTGCCGCCTCTTCTGGGGCCAAATACACCTCATCCTCTATCACCATTTTACTTACTCTCTCTCTGACTCTTCTCTTTTATAGCGGCTCACTGATTTATCTATACATTATACAGGGTCCGGTCACTGATTTATCTATACATTATACAGGGGGCCGGCTCACAGATTTATCTATAACATATACAGGGGCCGGTCACTGATTTATCTATACATTATACAGGGGCCGGTCACTGATTTATCTATACATTATACAGGGGCCGGTCACTGATTGTCTATACATTATACACTGATTTATCTATACATTATACAGGGGCCGGTCACTGATTTATCTATACATTATACAGTGGCCGGTCACTGATTTAACTATACATTATACAGGGCATTTCACAGATTTTTTTCTATAAAAAGCCTGAATTAAAGCATTATGTTATTTGATCCGCGGACAGAATTTATTAACCCTTTTCAGTCAGATATCTAGAGCTATAAAATAATGTTAAACGCGTTATATTAACAGAGGAACTAATAAAACAAGAAATATGTGAATTTTATGGAGATTCCAATACGATGAGACATCAATCTTTACTGAATTATATGCCCAACCCTCTGTTAGGACGCTCATCCATGTCACTACTACCCTTTTAGTGATCAAATATAAATTCCTCTAATAATCCCCTCCGTCCCCAGCTGTAACGATCAGACACGATACCTGCGCTCGGCTCCTCGGTGTCAGCCATCCCAGCCGAGGGTCCGCGTTATCTGAGAAGAGGAAGTGAGAAGAGAGCGAGGCGGCCGGGGGTGCTGAGCGCAGCCAGATACAGAATGATAAAGTCCGTTTATTTCCCCTCAAAAAAAGCTAGAAATCTGGCTCGTTGGTCTAGGGGTATGATTCTCGCTTCGGGTGCGAGAGGTCCCGGGTTCAAATCCCGGACGAGCCCAAGCTGGATAGCGCCGCCCGGCGCCGTGGCTCTTCTCTGGGAGGCGTCTCTTTTAAGAAGTTGTCGCTAATCCCACTGTAAAAGAAGGAGCGTTTGCCTTGGGACGGGAAGGTTGCAGACGCCGGACATCCGTTTTAGCTTCCCTCCTAAACTTTCCGCTCATTCGGGCTCACGCCGCGGCCATCTCGATGTCTGTCTGGCTCGTTGGTCTAGGGGTATGATTCTCGCTTTGGGTGCGAGAGGTCCCGGGTTCAAATCCCGGACGAGCCCGAGCGCTCAGCGGCGCCTCCTTTTAGGAGGACCCTTACCTTTCTGCTCCGCCTCAGAGAAAATGCCACTCGGGTGCCGTCCCTTTGCAATGGGAAGTTTCTCTCGACAGTGCTTGGCTGCAGAGAGCGAGAGGCTTTGTAGCTCGACGTCCCTTTAGCGTCCCTGCTAAACTTTCTCTTCTTCCGATCGCCGGGCCCGGAACGGCTGCCAGCTGTCTGGCTCGTTGGTCTAGGGGTATGATTCTCGCTTAGGGTGCGAGAGGTCCCGGGTTCAAATCCCGGACGATCCCGTGCAGTAGCTTTCGTGCGCGCCCTCTTTTACGTCCTTTCCTTGAGATGCCGTAAATTCGTCCTCCAGCAAACGGGGGGGGGATTCGACTACCTCGTCTCCAATCTACACCGGAAAGGCACGGTTTGTGCTGACTCGAAGGACGCATTTTGAAAACGGGTAATAGCCATTTAATGCTGGACCCTGAAACCTGCCTTTTTACGTCTTCTTCTTTAATTTTTTGTATTTTTTTATTTATTCTTATTTTTTTTGTTAATCGTTGTACGGTTTCATCTGCGAATGCTTGCAATGGCAATCCATCCTCGAGAAGTTCGACACGTCTGGCGGCAGGAAGCCCATAGGTTTCTGGCTCGTTGGTCTAGGGGTATGATTCTCGCTTTGGGTGGGAGAGGTCCCGGGTTCAAATCCCGGACGACCCCAAGCTGGATAGTGCCGCCCGGCGCCGTGGCTGTTCTCTGGGAGTCGTCTCTTTTAAGAAGTTGTCGCTAATCCCACTGTACTTCCGCGTAAAAGAAGCGGCGGTTGCCTTGGGACGGGAAGGTTGCAGATGCCGGACGTCCGTTTTAGCTTCCCTGCTAAACTTTCCGCTCATTCGGGCTCACGCCGCAGCCGGCTCAATATCTGTCTGCCTCGTTGGTCTAGGGGTATGATTTTCGCTTAGGGTGCGAGAGGTCCCGGGTTCAAATCTCGGACGTGCCCGAGCTCGACAGCGTTGTCGCCCGTCTCTTTTAAGATGGAGCCGCCTATCCCTTTACTACTCCCATACAGGAAGAAGCCATTGCCTTGGAACGGCATGGTTCTCCAGATGGTGCCCGGCTGCAGGCACTTTCTTGACGTCCGTTTTAGCTTCCTTGCTAAACTTTTCGTACATTCGGGCTCACGCCGCGAGCAGGCCAGCATGTGTCTGGCTCGTTGGTCTAGGGGTATGATTCTCGCTTCGGGTGCGAGAGGTCCCGGGTTCAAATCCCGGACGAGCCCAAGCTGGATAGCGCCGCCCGGCGCCGTGGCTCTTCTCTGGGAGGCGTCTCTTTTAAGAAGTTGTCGCTAATCCCACTGTAAAAGAAGGAGCGTTTGCCTTGGGACGGGAAGGTTGCAGACGCCGGACATCCGTTTTAGCTTCCCTCCTAAACTTTCCGCTCATTCGGGCTCACGCCGCGGCCGGCTCAATATCTGTCTGCCTCGTTGGTCTAGGGGTATGATTTTCACTTTGAGTGCGAGAGGTCCCGGGTTCAAATCCCGGACGAGCCCGAGCTTCGGCAGCGTTGTCGCCCGTCTCTATTAACATGGTGCCGCCTATCCCTTTACTACTCCCATACAGGAAGAAGCCGTTGATTTGGAACGGGACGGTTCTCCAGATGGTGCCCGGCTGCAGGCACTTTGTTGAGGCCGGGGAGGTTGCGCTTGACGTCTGTTTTAGCTTCCCTGCTAAACTTTCCGTACATTCGGGCCCACGCGGCGGGCAGTTTAGTATCTGTCTGGCTCGTTGGTCTAGGGGTATGATTCTTGCTTTGGGTGCGAGAGGTCCTGGGTTCAAATCCCGGATGAGCCCGAGAGCCCACCGTTGGGCTGAGTGGTCTGCGTAATGCGGGCCTTCAGCGCCGCCTCTTTCATGAGGAGGCTGCCAAAATACCTTTTCTGCTCCGTCTCAATGAAAATGCCAGTCAGCTGCTGTCACTTTACAATGGGAAGTTTCCCCTGACGGTGGCTTTGTCGTCGTCGCCGCCAAGACTGCACTCAACGTCCCCTTTAGCGCCTGTGCGAAAGTCTCTCTTCATCCCAACTCCGGGCCCGGAGCCACTGCTAGCAGTCTGGCTCGTTGGTCTAGGGGTATGATTCTCGCTTAGGGTGCAAGAGGTCCCGGGTTCAAATCCCGGACAAGCCCGATCTCGACAGTGTTGTCGCCCGTCACTTTTAAGATGGTGCCGCCTATCCCTTTACTACTCCCATACAGGAAGAAGCCGTTGCCTTGGAACGGGATGGTTCTCCAGATGGTGCCCGGCTGCAGGCACTTTCTTGACGTCCGTTTTAGCTTCCTTGCTAAACTTTTCGTACATTCGGGCTCACGCCGCGAGCGGTCTAGCATGTGTCTGGCTCGTTGGTCTAGGGGTATGATTCTCGCTTCGGGTGCGAGAGGTCCCGGGTTCAAATCCCGGACCTGCCCAAGCTGGATAGAGCCGCCTGGCGCCGTGGCTATTCTCTGGTAGTCGTCTCTTTTAGGAAGTTGTCGCTAATCCCACTGTACTTCCGCGTAAAAGAAGAAGCGGTTGCCTTGGGACGGAAAGGTTGCAGATGCCGGACGTCCGTTTTAGCTTCCCTGCTAAACTTTCCGCTCATTCGGGCTCACGCCGCAGCCGGCTCAATATCTGTCTGCCTCGTTGGTCTAGGGGTATGATTTTCGCTTTGAGTGCGAGAGGTCCTGGGTTCGAATCCCGCCCGAGCGCTCAGCGGCGCCTCCTTTTAGGAGGACCCTTACCTTTCTGCTCCGCCTCAGAGAAAATGCCACTCGGGTGCCGTCGCTTTGCAATGGGAAGTTTCTCTCGACAGTGCTTGGCTGCAGAGAGCGAGAGGCTTTGTAGCTCGACGTCCCTTTAGCGTCCCTGCTAAACTTTCTCTTCTTCCGATCGCCGGGCCCGGAACGGCTGCCAGCTGTCTGGCTCGTTGGTCTAGGGGTTTGATTCTCGCTTAGGGTGCGAGAGGTCCCGGGTTCAAATCCCGGACGATCCCGCGCAGTAGCCTTCGCGCGCGCCCTCTTTTACGTCCTTTCCTTGAGATGCCGGAAATTCGTCCTCCGGCAAACGGGGGGAGGGGATTCGACTACCTCGTCTGCAATCTACACCGGAAAGGCACGGTTTGTGCTGACTCGAAGGATGCAATTTCAAACGGGTCATAGCCATTTAATGCTAGACCCTGAAACCTACCTTTTTACGTTGTCTTCTTTTATTTTTTTTGTATTTTTTGTATTTATATATATTTTTTTATCGTTGTACGGTTTCATATTCTGTCTTGCTAATTGCCTATAATTTCCACCTGTTGTCCGTTCCATTTGCACAGCGCGTGAAATTGATTGTCATCGGTGTCGCTTCCTGAGTGGACGGTGTGATTTCACAGAAGTGTCATTGACTTCGCGTTACATTGTGTTGTTGTTCCCTTTATTATTTTGAGCAGTTTATTTATATATCACAGACAAGATGTTTGGGGGCAATGTTGGCACAAACCAGCTGTTGGGGACCCGGGACAATTTTCATACCAAGGCCCTGTGGTTTCTATGCCCCTGACCAGGGAATATATATATATATATATATATATATGTATGTTTACTATATAGATATATACAATATTTGTAGTGATGCCAGGGGTTGCCAAAATTAGGTGGCTTCCTACTTTTTAGGGGTTGCAGGATGGCAGAGGAGCCCCCTGAACGGTCACTTAGGGAACTTTTTTTTTTTTTTAAATGTTTATTATTTTTTTATAACACCTGAACTACAGTAACCTACTCATCCCACCCAATGGGGCGGCTAACTAATAAAATGTATAAAAAAATAACAAGATTCCCTCAAAAAGACCAAAAACTATTTGAGCCGTACAATGTACTTATCAGGGTAACCCAAGCAATAGCACGGAGCTGTCAGGGCTAAATTACATTAGCTTTTTTTTTAAAAAAATAGGGTAAATAAAGTGTTAAGCAAAAAAAAGAAAAAATAGTACCCAATACGTCAATTAAGTGAGTGTGATATACATTATATGATGTCATACAGATAAATATCCAAATATTAAAGACATTTAAATGTAGCCACTTTTTTTAATTTATTTTTTGCATTCATTTTAAATTTTAAAAAAGTAAAAAATACCCAGAAAATGTAGAAAGACGAGTCAATACAGAACAAACATCATAAAAATCCATTCGTCCTCTCAATAAATTAATTGATGACGATATCAGAGTTAATAATAAAAGGGGTCGCTCTCGGCTAATACAGGGGCGACAACGGCTTTTACGTAAAATAATGCTCTTCATTTCTCTCGAATACTGATTTCCACGTTTTAGAGGCCTCTTCTGCCGTCTTATATCGATTTTTTTCTCCATTTCGATTTGATTGGTTACTTGATTTTTAAACCGAGACCAGGAGGGGATGTTTTGCGATTTCCAATTTTTTTATTATTAACTATTTTATTGCCAAACAGATATGTATACCTCAAAAAACAGGGGTGATTCTAACTTCGGCCATTGCTAGGTGGGGTTCAGGTCTTCTATCAACATCTTCGATGCCGAGTGCCCGTGAAGTCTCAAACACCATATTCCAAATAGTCTGGAGATTTACGCATTCCCTCCAAACTTGCCGGTATTTGCCCCGACTAGGGTTACATCGCCAGCGGTTTGGAGACTTCTGTTGGAACGAAGTTTCTCCTGTGATTGATTTTACATTGTAGCTCCAGTAAATTTAGGCGATGTACATATTTTGTAATTTTTGGGGATTTTATCTTTATTCTTATCTTTTTGTCTTATTTTTTTCCATGATTTTAGGAGATTATTAATTATCAGGTTTCCTTCCTGTTTGAGCCAATTCTGATATTTTGAGGGCTGTAACCAGAGAGAGATTTCTGGATCTAATTTTCTCGCGTTCTTTTTGTCCATTAGGATCCATGATGCAGTTTTTTTCTCTAGCGATACCCAATTATTTCGGTATATTTTCATATTTGAATCTTGGTATTTTTTTTTTTTCAGCTGCTCCAATACCGCCTTCTTTTAATTTCCTTCTTATTATTTTCCTCGCTATTCTCGGTCTTTTATTTCTCCATATAAATTGATCGAAAACTACTTTTATTCCCTTAAGATTTTTCTCCGGTGACATCATTGCTTTTGACCTAAACAGATAGAGCCAAGTTGGAAGAATATAAGATTTAATAGTATTAATGAAATATCAGTCGGCTTCCATTCTGACGGACATTCCTTATTTATTTTTTATAGTATATGAAAGTTTATTTCCATAATTTGTTCTGTTTTAATTGTTATATAAATCCCCAGATACTCAGTTTTATCTTTATGCCGTACAAAAGGTAATTTGGATTTAGAGATGTAGCCACTTTTACTCTTCAACTCTCATGACTCTCATCCATACTACAGTCACGAGACTAAATGATGATCTTGGCAGAAAAAAATATAAAAAAATAAATCTAATTTTTAAATAACTTAAAGAATAACATAGGATGTGATGTCACAATGTATTGAAACTTAGTATTTTTTTCCCTCCTGCATACAAATTCTTCATACTTTAAGAAATATTGCATGATCTCCAAGCACAAACTACTAGGAGATTTTTTTTACACATATTCACAATTGGACCATATCCTAAAATATGGGAATCACTCAGACGTATAGATTTTTTTCCTCTTCTTAATCTTCATGCTGTAAGAAATATTTTTAGTGATTTTCATGCACAAATTAGAGATTTTCTACACATACTCGCGATTGGACCATATCCTAGAATTTGGGTTTATGGAGTCACTCACTGATATATAGGGTTTTTTTTGTGTAAATACATTAATGCTGCTCTTTTTTTTTATTTAAGTTGAATTGTAAAAATAAGATACTCTCGCTCCTGATAATTGGGGCCACAACAGAGCGGAGGAGCTGTACGAATACGGCTTCAATATATAAGAATGATTGATATGTGCACTTAATTGGATAAAAAGAGTTATATGATCTAGAAAGTTGATTAGAAGTACAAATAAGCTCTTAATATAAAAGAATGACTGTTTATACACTTGGGTTTTTTAAAAAAAAAAAAAGAAGGAAAAAAAAGGGGATATGTGATTTGGATTCAGGAGAATTGACAAACATTGAATGTATAATGAAGCTTCTATTGCGAGGGCGAGAGACGACTGATTGATAATGAATGATATATTTTTTTTTCTTTATATCGCGCGCCCGCGAACTCCGAAGAGGCGATCTGCTGTTTATGATATAATTCAGTGTATAGATGGGGTTTAGTTTGAGAAGGTCTAGGAAGGGGAGATGGACCTTAAGGTTCTTCCCGAAGGGGATGCTTGGGAGGAGATTCTAACTAGTAAAATGTTAAAAAAATAACAAGATTCCCACAAAAAAGACCAAAAACAATTTGAGCCGTACAAAGGGTAATCCGAGCAATAGCACGGAGCTGCCAGGGTTAAATTACATTAGCTTTTTAAAAAAGTGTTAAACGTCAAAAAATACAGTAAATAAAGTGTTAAGCAAAGAAAAAAAATTGCACGAAAAAAGTAAATTAACAGTAATCTGGGTTAATGACTCGGGTGGGAAGTAGTAGTAGAAGTATTATTAAACACTCATCTACACACACCAGACAAGCCAGAAGGCTTGTTTTTCCCTCAGAAATCTCATGGAGCTTTCACAACCACAAGGGATTCTGGGTAGGCGCATGCAAACTAGGTTAACAATTATTGTGTTTATTGGGTTGTGATTCTTACCCACCATAACTTATGTAATGGTATTTCTTAGCCACCCCAAGCCTCATACTATTTAGCCAGTATCACAACCTCATCCTGACGAGTCCCATGAAGGACGAAACAGCTGTCCATGAGTAGTGATCTGGCTATTGTACCTCTTCCTGAGTTTTGTCTAAAGGCTGTCTTGTACAGCGGGCGATTACTTTCAAGGAGTCCATGTATAAAGTGGATATAGAGGCAAAAGTGATAATTGTTAACCTTGTTTGCATGTGCCTACCCAGAATCCCTTGTGGTTGTGAAAGCACCATGAGATTTCTGAGGGAAAAACAAGCCTTCTGGCTTGTCTGGTGTGTGTAGATGAGTGTTTAATAATACTTCTACTACTAGTTAAATTATTAAATAATATTTTTTAATACTCTGGAACCGCGATCACCGATTGGCTCCAGGAGTTCTGCTTCCGTTGCGAGGCGGTGAGTACTGAGCCCACTGCCCGCCAAACTACATGGTGGCGGAACTCGTGATAACGACGCAAAAGAGTTAAAAAAAAAATGTAATTAGCACTAATTTAAATGGAAACTGATTTTAGGGACTGTTTGTGATTCTTTAACTTAAAATAAAGAAATAAAAAAGAAAAAATTCCGGATTTAACAAATTTATTGTTCTTGCTGTTAATCCAAAAGAAGGCAAAAAAAACCCAGTTGTGATTCTTTCCAATTTTGCACAAACCAGGAAAAAAACCTTCTTTACCCCAGAATGACAGTCAGATCTCTGCTTGGGTCAATTCTATCCCTGATGGTGTTTATAGATTGCTGTGAGTATGATGCCGCTCTACATCTCCTCCGCGCAGTCACACCACTCCTCTTCCCCCTCTCCCCCCTTTTCCTCCGTTTCCTCCTCATATATAAAACGAGAGGGGAGAGCTTGTGTTTGTGACATCACTAGTATGTAGGAGACAATCCATTAGGATATCACTGTTCACATCACTGTGTTAATGACATCACTGCTCTGTAGGAGAAAGCCCGTTATGACATCACTGCTCTGTGGGAAGCAGCACGTTATGACATCACTGTTTTTTCAATGACGGATCTCGCCAAGAGAACTTATACATCACAATCAAAATCATTGATGTTATTTTTAAGGGTTATATGCCAAGGCATTATTTATAAATAATAGTAATAATAATCTATTTGATGGTTAGACATTTTATTAAGGTTTCGGTTATGTTTGTATAGCACTAACAGATTCCGTAGCGCTGTACAAAGTAGCATAGTTGTCTATACAAAGAGATTTATAGAGATAGAGAAAAGTATCATGGTCCTGGTCATCAAAGCTTACAATCAATCATTTAACACAAAATTTGAAGCCGCGATAGTTAGATTTCAATATATTTAGAATTATAATTATTATAGAATACTTTATAGAGAAAAAAGATATTTTCTCTGTACTAATATTTCATTGGTGGACACTGAGCGTGCCTCCACCCATAGCTCATGGTCAGTGTAATGATGTCATATGACGTTCTGGAATGAAACGTGACATTTACCGAGAAGCTCACAGCCAGGGCTTAACCCCTTCTGTCCCCTCTGGGCGTACCGGTACGTCCAAAAAAACGCATCCCAAGAATCCCCTCTGGACGTACCGGTACGTCTGTCCCTTCTTGCAGCGGCAGGGACACATCCCTGCCGCAGCCTGGACTCACCCCTTACAGCAGAAGCCAATATGGCCGGCTTTCTGCTGTCCGATCTCCTGTAACAGCTTCCGGCATGAAAGCCGGAAAACTCTTACATTTTTAAAGGCAGATCGCGCGATCGGGCATTCCCTTCCGGGTCGCGTCACTGCTGACATCACCCGCAAGGTCATCGGAGGACAGGATATCCCCTGCAGGGTCTGCCCTCCGATGAGGCAGAGAGACGCTGCGATCTCTATGCACGTCTGTGGGGATCTGTGAGATCACAGTGTGATCGGCGCAGGGGGATCGCAGGGAGGGGAGCGAGAAAACGATGTTTCTGAAGAAGAAACGGAGAAAAAAAAAAGGTTAGTGAATTAAAAAAAAAACACTAAAATAATACAATAAACAATAATTTAAAACAAAACAATAAAGTGACATCACTGGCATTAATAACATGTTCAAGAGGGCTCTAACCATAAAAAAATATAAAAAAATTAAAACATTTTTTAAAAAAATATATAAAAAAGATAATAAAAAAGAAAGAAACCTTTACATCCCATGCCCCAACACAACATCTACCCAGTAATACCCCTCCTGCCCCCGTTCACAACCCCCAAACCCCCAAAGCCATAAGCATAAAAATTCTACGAGTAACGTACACCTTATAGTGTGTTCCCCGGTGCTGGCAAAGTCTGGAAAATCGATATAAATTAAATATTTCTGAAATCACCTGAATTGATAAACCTGGAGGGGATTTTCCATCACTTTACCTAATTTTGTGAGAATTCAGAGGGAAAATTTATAAAAGAAAATAGGTGTTTTTTGCTCATTTTCGCTACGTTTTACTAAATTTCTCTAAATTTTTAGCTAATCATCCAACTATGGTATCAAAAGAAAGCTCTATCTCTCCTTGAAAAAACAATATATAGTTTCCATGGGTACCGTACTCACAGGAAAGGAGAATAATCGCTGAACCGACACACCCCAAAAATAGCACAATTGCTCCGGGACTTGAGGTACCAGAAACCCCTGCGACTGAAGGGGTTACGAATGGTGGCTGGGACTGTTCAAGCAAATTCAGAACTGTTGGCAGCTATCAGGATGGTGTATATGTATATTATATATATATTATACATTAAACATGTTACTGCCTCGAAGCCCCGAAGTTCATCTCTTTAGCCACTTGGCGGAGCCAAAGCCGCATCATTGCAATTTTCCAATGTTTAAAGCTGCAGTTCCACTAAGAAACTTGTCCCGCAAATAAACCTCACATAGATTTTTATTCTTTCCCCACATAAACCGGCACAGAAAATAACCGCCAATCAATCAAAATGAAAGATATTAAAAGATTAAAATTATGTTTTGTAATATTTCGTGTTCTTAGCAGAACTTTGCATAACCCTCGGGGGATCCAACATCATCTCAACTCAAAGAGCCTCAAATCCCCCCCTCCCCCAACTTCTTCTGTTGTGGGTGCGTTCGGCTCTGGCGCGGAGAGACAGAATAATAACCTGTACTGGATTTATGGACCGACAATGATTCAGATTGTTCATTTCCTTTTGGACAACGTTTGGTTCAGATGAAATTCGGAAGGCTTTTTCCTTTTGGAAACTAAAGTTGTTGTCCCTCACCCTCAAAAGAGAGTGTAAAAGAGAGTTCTAGAGAGAGCGTGAGAGAGAGCGTGAGAGAGAGTGTTAGAGAGCGCGTGAGAGAGAGTGTTAGAGAGCGCGTGAGAGAGCGTGAGAGAGAGAGTGTTAGAGAGAGTGTGAGAGAGCGTGAGAGACAGGTGTTAGAGAGCGCGTGAGAGAGAGTGTTAGAGAGCGCGTGAGAGAGCGTGAGAGAGAGAGTGTTAGAGAGAGTGTGAGAGAGCGTTAGAGAGTGCGAACGAGAGTAGGAAAATTCAGTAAATGCAAACCAGATTTCTGAGGTCTCTGCTTCATTTTCGTTTGTTTTGTTGGGGTCTCTCCTCGTTTTCAGACATTTCCGAATGTAGCAGTCTAACCTGTAGTAGGATGACGAAGTGTAATTCTCTATACAGCCACGAGATGTCTATGTCTGAGCGAGACATGCTATATATAAATATATACCGTATATATATATATATATATACCGGCTTCTATGGCTGCCGTCCAACTCACACGATCTCAGCTTCAACTCGTACATTTTACTTGCAAGCGATTTGAATGTTAATCAATATGTATATCACCTTTCAAGTTATAGAATGAGACGAGCTGCATCCAACTCCTCCGGTGACCTCTCGATGCTGATTGGACATCTCGATGATTTCATATCGCGATCAGGAGTAATAAGTGAAAAAAAAAACATAATATAACAGAATATTCGTTACTAGAGAAATCCATGGGGTCTAGAGCTAGGCTCTCTGAGAATAATGAAATTATTCAAATAAATAATAAAAAATGTGAATAAAAATAGCTCCAAACACCCTTATTTGCCATTAACTCAAAATAAAGAGTTTTGACCCTTTACTCTCCACCAAAACACGGAAGAAGTATGTATCTTGTATTAATGTGCGAAGAATGCTATCGACATAAAAAAACGACACTTTTCTGCCCCTTTAGGCTTTCAATTGAGCACCAAAGAGCATCGATCCTTCAAAAAGCGCAAGAATAGATTTTGGAAATGCTTTTAAACTCCATTATGGAAAAAATGCGGCTGATAAAGAGGGGGAGAGACCCTGAACTGTAACATTGTTTCACTTTGCAATCTAATTCCTCGGGGGAAATCTTTTCTGATGATGCGCTATAAATCTTTATCAAACAAAGTAAACCTGATTACCGTTTGACGTAGAAAGACAACAGTCCGTCTATAAAAAGAGGAAAATGAATGAATGAGAATGAATGAAATGTCATCATCGCATTCATTGATATCCAAGCTCCAAGTTCTAAGGATATTCATTTTATATTGTAAATTACAAAATAAAGATAAATGATTATAACAATCAATTACAAATTAAATGTGTGTGTAATTTATCATGGGGGGGACCAAGAGAAGCTGTCTAGTGTAGGGGGCCAAGAAACGAGGAAGATGTCTGGAGCTGGGGGCCAAGAGAAGAAGAAAATGTATGGAGCCGGGGGGCCGAGAGAAGAAGGAAGATGTCTGGAGTGGGGGGGGGCCGAGGGAGGAGGAAGATGTCTGGAGGTGGGGGCGGAGAAGAAGAAATGTATGGACCTGGGGGCAGAGGGAGGAAGAAGATGTCTGGAGCTGGGGGCCAAGAGAAGAAGAAAATGTATGGACCTGGGGGCCGAGGGAGGAAGAAGATGTCTGGAGCTGGGGACCATGAGAAGATGAAACTGTATGGATCTGGGGTCAACGAGAAGAGGAAGATGTCTTGAGATGAAGGCCAAAAGAAGAGAAAGATGTCTGGAGCTGGGGGCCAAGAGAAGAGGAAGCTGCTGGGGGCCGAGAGAAGAAGAAAATGTATGGACCTGGGGGCCGAGGGAGGAAGAAGATGTCTGGAGCTGGGGACCATGAGAAGAGGAAGATGTCTGGAGCTGGGGGCCAAGAGAAGATGAAACTATATGGATCTGGGGTCGATGAGAAGAGGAAGCTGCCGGGAGCAGAGCCCAAGGTAGTAAGGAACTGTCGAGAGATGAGGGAAAATCACCAGCTTAGAGAACATAGTTTGTGCATTAAATTCAGCTTGGAGAAGATACAGCATCCCTCCGCGGAGGACAGAGGAGCCCCTTGCTTACTTTATGCTATTATTTCTCTAGCGACACTAATGGAGATTTACAGGCTAATCGCGTGCTTATATAATCGGCATGGTAATACGGAGAGGAGGTCGATAACGCGCTCAACGCACTTTATCTAATGATGTTTCCCTTACTGCACTTTTTTTCAGGTCGGAGGGAACGGCTCTCCTGCATTCTGTTTTATTGATCACTTGTGACTAACGATGATCATTCCCTGGATTTATCTACCAGCGAGCTCTGTAATGCCGTAAAAATCTTAATTCAATTTCTAATCATAAATCATCTTTTTACACAATCTCTGCTTCCATTCAGATCGTTTGGAGTACCTCGGACATATACATTATTTATGATCGCCTTATACATCTTTTATGCATGCGCACCGTTTCTGCGGATCCAGGTGCTGTGGTCTCTACATTTCACCAAACTCAGCCATATTGAAGTTGTTTATCTGTAGCGGATGTCCTTAAACTGTATTTAACCCCTTAAGGACAATGGGCGGTCCCTAAACCCATTGAAAACAATGCATTTTGAGCCCGTACATGTACAGCCTTTGTCATTAAGGGGTTAAATACTAGGTTACCCCGATTCGTGTCCTCATGTGCTTAATATAGGGGCAATAGTTGCATAGCACGCACTGAGTATACATTAAGTATGAGCCATTGCTGGAGAGGTGGGGTGAGACACGGCAATTCAGGAAGGCTCAGGGACCTTGGAGAGCGATAGAAATGGAAGTTCTAGCTGTACGTTTACATTGGTTCTAGAGCCCAAGATGCCCCGCTTTTCTTGTAACTTTTGGGATGACTTCACATTCCATGATGGATTTGTAGACGAGGGCATGCAATGACGTGGATGGTTTATGAATTTGTATATGCAGATATTTGTCCCTCTTGAAGACCACTTCATCGAGGTTGGAGTTGAGTTACTTGAAAGTCCACTTGAGTTTTCCAGCGGCTCCAGATATTGGCTTCTGTTGAGTTGAGTCGATTGCCGTTGGACATTGGCAGCCTCTCGTTGAGTTTTGTCCATTTGGTTAAGTGCAAGTCAACTGCAGTCAAGTGGAGTTGAAATCCTTGAGTTGAAATCATCGAGTGGGTCTTTAAGTTGCTTCGGAGGTCAAGTGGTTATGGAGCTGGAGAAGACTTCTGAAATTGTAGAGCTCTAAGGTCGATGCCAGTCCTCATAAGAAGATAAAAAGTGTTTTTCGAGAATTGACGAGCTATTAATCTTCTCTGTATGTTGGAGCCGAGACTTGGTTGAGTTCTCGGTTGAGATCACATTGCTCTTTTTCAGCCAAATCAAGTGAGCAACTCGACTCGACTCGTCCACTTGTTACAACTTGAACCTTTGTTAACGGACCCGAGAAAACTCAAGCAGTCAAAGGGTTGAGCGTGGAGATTAAATGCCCTGCCTCGTGGTATTTTAAGCCCGGGTCATAAAGCCAATTAATGGAAGTGGTTTGGCTCCAGAGATCCATACAGAGAACAAACACAGGGGAGCGACAGAAATCGACTTTCTAAGTAGCTTTATACGGTTCGTGTTGTGGACGTTATTGGACTAACATGGAAGCATTAGACTAATCACATTGTATTTTATTTGGCCGGAGAAGAGTTAAATAAATCAGATGGGTTACACACAGGGCTGGACTGGCAATGATAGGGATGTGTAGGATGTGTAGCCACCAGGGATTTGCCGGTGTGCCGGATGACCAGTCCGGGTCTGCTTACAAATATTTAGCACACTTATGGCAATGGGAAGATGTAAAAAAAATCTATTTTCAGAGATGAAAGGAGAAAAGAAATTGAAAAGGAAAAAAAAAAGCTGAGCGAGAAACACTGAGTGTTGGAATGCCGGCAATAATGGAAGTGCGGAGAGATATTGATCGCTATAGATATCGATTATCTGCCTAATAACAAGTTCTGTCCACCAGGACGTCCATTTCAAAGGATAAACATATTGAGGGCTGATTCAGCCAATCACATCCCACATCGCAGTCTTTTTTTCCCTTTTATTTCACTAATTATTATTTTTAAAAGGAGGGTCATTTTATCCAGGGTATTCCCAGATAGCGTTAATTTTTTTTTGTTTGCTCATCGCTTTTGTATGTATTTTCTTCTAAAATTATTTTTTTTTTTTAGATTTTTTAATGATATTCCACGAGACACCGGATAGAAAAAAAAACAGTTTGGGGTTTAAACTGGCATTTGGCAGGTGACTTTCGAGTTGTTTTTACTTGTTTACTGTACGCTGCGTTAGGAAAATCAGATCTCGGTCGGTGCAAATGGCCCCGTACACTGTATACTTAAATCAACAAGTTGTGGGTTTTTTTTTTTGGGAAATGTAAATAACTATAGAGCCGAACAAACCTTTCCACAGGAGAAGCTCATTGATGTTGGTTCTTCCAAATGTATGGTAAGCCTGCTGAGTTCAAACACTCTAGAAATCTCCTGGTCTAGGAGAAACACACCCCAAAGAGAGCCCTGGCCCCAAGAGCTTACAATCTAAAGTGGATGCTGGAATACCTACGAGAGCTACACGTGCAATTAATATCTGTAAAGTAAGTTGTCTTTGTTGTTACTTATAATAATATTTTTTTTTATATATATAAAAAAAGACCTTTAGCCGGACAAAATACCATGGCATGGAACCACCAGAGGGGGCTTCAGAGGGTTTTATTAGGGTTTCAAAGTTTAGAAAACTTTTAGGAAGGAGAAACTTTTTAATTGCCTCGTCAGTCAGTTCACCGGCACTAAAACAATCCGCTAATGCGAATATCTTCAGCAATCCCTTAAGTGCCCCTAAGGAACGGTGGGCTTTTCTTGTACGGTAGGTTCATTTAGGATATTCATGGCGTTCTGTGCGTCTCCTGCCCGGTTACGGCAACGAGGTCGGGAAATAACCCCCCGAGGACCGGAGAGACTCTGCTTCCAATCCTCTGCTCTGCAGATTATTAGACGAACTCGCACCGGGGACTGTGAATGTTCACCGGGGGGGATTTATCTCGAATCTCTCACCGCCTTCCATGGCTGAGCAACATTCACTAATATATGGAAAAGTGACGTCCTCATAACTTATCCATCTGTATTCACCCCTCCTACCGGACCATGACTCATGTATGCAGTAATAACCCCCAGCTCTGTATAATCATATATAACGAACCCGCATCAGCCCGTCGCTGTATAACAGTAATATAAACCCCAGTTGCTGTATACAGTAATATACCACACACTGTATACAGTAAGTAACCACCCCCAGCGCTGTATACGTAATATAACCCCACGTGTATAAGTAATCATAACCGCTCGCCAGCCGCTGTATAGTAATATAACTCCGCACTGTATATCAGTAATTAAACCCGCAGCTGTATACATAATATAACCCCCAAAACGCTGTAGTACAATAATATAACCCCAGCGCTGTTATACATGAATAACCGCGTGCAGCGGCTGTTAGTTAAGTTAACCCCCACGCGCTCGTATACGTATAATACCCCCAGCTGCTGTATACAGTATTATACCCCCACGTGTATACAGTATTATTAACTCCAGCGCTGTATACAGTAATTTAACCCCCCCAGCGATGTAAATACAGTAAATAACCCTCGAATGCGCTGTAATAAGTAATATACCCCCCCAGGCGCTGTATACAAGTAATATAACCCAAGCGCTCCTGATACAGTAATTTAACCCCCCTGCAGCGCTGTATACAGTAATATATACCCCACGCTGTAATATCAGTATATATACCCACCACGCTGTATACAGAATAAATCCCACGCGCTGTAATACATGATTTAACCCCCCCAGCGCGTAGTAATCAGTATATAACCCCACAACCCCCAGCGGCTGTATACAGTATATACCGCCGCACGCTGTATACAGTATGAAACCCAGCGCTTATACAGTAATAAACCCCAGCGCTGATACAAGAATATAACCTCCGCGCTGCTATACAGTAAATACGCCCAAGCGCTGTATACAGTATTATACCATGCGCTGTATACCAGTAATCATAACCAGCGCTGTAAATATCGTAACTAAACACCAGTGCTGTATACAGTAATATAACCCCCAGCGCTGTATACAGTAATATAACTACCGGTTTTATCCCGGAAACCATCCCCCATTTTATTTGCCCTCCTCCACAGAATCACTATTATTTTAATAAATTAACTCTTTAATTTCTGCTAGCTCTTCTCTCTGAAGCTGTCCTGTACCTGTTAGGATTCCTCCGACTTCCCTTTATATATATATATCCAGTATATGCTCTATGCATTAACGCTTATAAGATATGAGCCTTTTCATATGATGTTTTGTCCTTTTTCTGTAGCTTTTATGTCCTTTTAAGAATAATTGTAATTGTTGTATGACATTACAGCGAGGCCTCCTTTGTCTCCTTGTATTCCGTGCGCGGAATATGTCTGAATGCGGACGGCGGATAATACAGAAGGCTCCGGCGCGTTCCGCGGCGTGGGATACGGATCCTGGCTGTTTCTTGTATCTTTGTGTACGTTTTATCTATATTGTATTTGTGAGGACGTATTTGTAACAATGTAGCCTCCGTATTCATCTCCCGCCGTTGTGTTTCTGTATAAAAGGCTTCGCTCAAAGCCCAGAGGGTTGCCTTTTATCCAGGAAATGCCATCCCGCCTGGATGCCGGCCCCTGAGTGCCGCTTTCTTCGTTAAAACAATTCACGGCTTCAGATCAGTCGGGCGGACGGGGAGACAGGAAAGACCGTAATGACCTCATACGGTGCAACGCTCCAAAAACACAACGTATCTTTGTAAAAAGCAGTGGGCTGCCGGCGATTACTCGGAATAAACCTGACACCCGGGGGCACAAACATCACGCGGAACGTTACGATAGAACGCGGGAAGCGGTGAAAAGGAACCCAAAAGGCATCCGTTCCAGATTTCAGCCGTCTAACAGCCAGGTGGTTAGGTGATATGTTGTGTTTGCAGTCCGCAGTTCTCCAAGGGTTAATGAGCTAGGAAAAGGGTTAAACCGTTTCAATTCATGATTGTGCTTCAAGCCGATTGAATTGATACAAAGTTGGCCATTTTGACTCGAAAGAATCACAGTGCTGCTCTCAGATGGTGAGGGATTCCACGGAATGGTCCAGACTTGGGATGTGCCCTGCAGATGGGACTTGTACCTTGATGCCCTACTTTCCTCCCCCCGATGCCCCTCTTTTTTTTAGGAGGTCAGAATGTTTGCTGGGTATGAGGGGATCGCAGCTGTTCTAGGAAGAAACCTTCCTCGTCTGGCCTTCCTTGCTGCCCTCAACTTGAATCCATCGCAAGGTGGCCATGTAGGAGCTGCTGTCCGACATGAATTAACTTCACAGCTTGATGGGCTGGGGGCAGCTAGGTGGGACAGGTGCTTAAATCGGGACTGTCCTGTGAAATACAGGACAGATAGGAGGTATACCATGCCATATCTGCCACCTTACAGAGATGGAGTGGGACTGGCTTGCGTTGTGACGGTTGTTCCCGTTGGGTCCTATAGCTACAGGTAAGACATATTGCTCCATACGGCTGCCCCGTATATATTATAAATAAGGGAGATCCCCCCGACGAAGCCGTAGGAAGTGGCTCCCTACAGAGGATCCTCGCACGCTTGTTTGTCTCTCATCGATTTATTCCTCTCGTTATTTTTCACGTATCAATAACTCGTTTCAGCTTTTTCCGTCTTGTCGGCGCAGATGTGTTCAGACTAACTAACAAGATGAAGTTGGTTCCGGGCCGAACGGAATAAGATGTGGAATATTCCGCGCTTACGGTTTATCGCCAGTGCTTTATGGGAACATGTCTTACGTAACATATGATACTAGCATAAAATTATCCCTCTATCCCCCTCCCCCATTATTTCCTCCTGTGCCACATGTGGGAGCCGCCATCTTGCTGCCCCGTCACCATGTCTGGGAACTCTATGGGTGTCTCCTGGTCACTGCAGAGAACCTCTTTCTCTCCATCCCTCGCCACAAGCAATGTCAGCAGCCACACCCACTGATGTCAGCGGGACCGCCTACTGATGCCAGTAGACCCGCCCACCCACAGTCCGAAGAGGTAGGGGTCCGGGTAGTCGGAACCTGTATGTTCCCAGGTATGCCCATCACATGCGTTAAATACCCTCCTCACCCCTGAGATATCTGTGATAATAGCGTTACGGAGGGACCTGCGCAGCTGGAAATAATCTGTAGCGCTAGAGCCTCATGTGCCGTCCGCTAAAACAACGCGGGGAGAGAACAGGAAGCGCCTTCCAACTTCCTGCTCGGGATGACGCAGGGAGAGAACAGGAAGCGGCTTACAACTTCCTGCTCGGGCTGACGCAGGGAGAGAACAGGAAGCGGCTTACAACTTCCTGCTCGGTCTGACGCAGGGGGAGAACAGGAAGCGGCTTACAACTTCCTGCTGGTGACGCAGGAGAGAACAGGAAGCGGCTTACAAACTTCCTGCTTGAGGACTGAGACAGAACGGCTTACAACTTCCTGAACACAGGGAGAGAACAGGAAGCGGCTTACAACTTCCTGCTTGGGCTGACACAGGGAGAGAACAGGAAGCGGCTTACAACTTCCTGCTTGGGCTGTCGGGAGGATCCCGATGCTGCCTCCACTGAGGGATCATGGCAAACGGAGGGGGAATTGCATGAAATATTCCTGCTATGTGTCAGGACTCGGGCAAGCTGGTCTAGTAGGAGCCCAGGTGCAGGGGACACGAGGGGCTCGGTCTGTACCCCACAATGCATTATGGTCTGGGGTGGTTACAGATAGGCGCAGGAATAAACAACAGACCACAGATCTGGATAAAGAGCTGTATTGAACACGAGGGTACAACCATATATATGCACTGGAAGTTACGTGGCAGGAAGCCCACTTGCGGGGCACACGGCAGATTAGCCCTCTTGCGGGGCACACGGCAGATAAGCCCTCTGGCGGGGCACACGGCAGATAAGCCC
>VKOC01026801.1:0-15475 GCA_009364415.1 Spea multiplicata
CTATTCTGTCATATGCTGTGCCTGGATGTCAATAAAAATCTTTTAAATCGGAAAAAAACCCCAAAACAATCCCTAGAGGATTAAGAATTCACAAAAACCCAGCCTTTGGTCTAAAAGACCAAGAATTCATGCAGAATTGGCATAGAACACTTGATGAATGTTCATTCAAATTAATGCAATTAATAATCAAAAGGGACAACTAAACTTAATTGAAAAAGATATACAAACAACGGAAGATGAAATTAAGATTAAAATAGATAAAAAAGTATCTCAAATAAAATTAATATAGAGAAAGATTAGCAAAATAGAGAAGGAGATTATTAATAATAAAAGCAAATTTTTTTAAGGGATAAAGAAGACATGAAGAAGGGCATACATCACATAAAAATCACTGCACACAGAAGAATAGGTGGGAAAAACCTAGACAGGACACAAGAAATTTCCTGACTAGGAAGACATAGTTTGAACACTATAGGAACAGTCCCACTTCACCCACACACTTTAGAACTCACTCACAAGATTTAGAACAGAGGATAACACTAACAGAACAAGTTTGTTTGTTTTGTGTTTTTTTTTTTTTTTTGACAGGGAGCCACCCCGAAAGGGTGGCACAAAAAGGAAGGAAACCCCCAGCAGAGAAAGGCCATAGAGTTAAGAAACAGTTATATCCCACTGGACCAGAGTCCATGGAAGAGAAGAAAATATATAAGAGAACAAGAGGGCAGAGGAAGGAAGACAAACACATGAACAGGAACTAATACAGGATAATGATGGGATCATCAACATATCATCGATAACACTAGAACAAAATGAAATTAGCCTATTGAGAAAAGGCCTGAAATTTGCCCCGGCTAAAGGCCCTAATCAATTTGAATTATTTCTTGACACTCAAAAATATCTGAGAAAACCAACAGTTAGATTCTCTAACAAACCAGAAAGATTGGATATGAACAGAGATACCATTACAGTAACGCAAGATATAAGTAATACCACGGAAGGATTTACACATACTAAACAAACCCAAATCTAAATTTTACCCCTATAATGAAAAGAGTGAACATATAGGTATTTTCAAAGATTTAGTAATGAAAGATATGGAACAACTAGGAAATAACCTAAATAAAAATGAACTAGCTTTACGTTCCCTGAAAGAAACACAATATAGTAGTGAAACAGGCAGATAAAGGAGGAGCCACGATGGTCATGGAACGCTTTTATTACATAAAAAAGTCAAACAGAATTCTAGAGGACACCCCCCACTTATAAAAAGTTAAGTAGAGATCCCACTAAAGATTTCAGCGTAATACTATATGAGATATTTGAAAAGGGTTTGGAACAAGGAGTTCTAAATAAGAAGGAACATAACTATTTCAGAAAGGAACATCCAAAACTATCTGTCTTTTACTTCCTTCCCAAAATACACAAGAGCCTTGAAGCACTGCCGGGCAGACCTATTATAAGTGGTACAAATTCCTTAACATGTAACACATCAGAATAAGTGGACCATTTTCTGCAAAAATATGTTACCAAGATCCCGGCATATCTGAAGGATACCACTCACCTCCTTAACACACTTGGGGACATACAGTGGTCCCCGGGATGGATATGGGCCACCATGGAAGTCTCCTCCTTATATACCATAATTAACCATGAACAAGGAATAGAAGCTATAACCCTCACCCTATCCCGAGATGTCAATATGAAACAAAGACAAAGATAATTTAGTTTGGAATGTATTAACTACATCCTGAAGTATAATTATTTTTGGTTCGAAAACGAATTTTTTCTTCAACTTCCAGCGATGGGCACCAGGTTCGCACCAAGCTATGCGAACCTGTTCGTAGCGGAATGGAAAAACAATTTCATATGGAACAATTCACACGGTGCGGACCTGGTGCTCTGGAAGAGATACATTGATGATGTATTAATCATTTGGAAAGGGATGGAGGACAACCTGAAAACATTCATACAATACACCTATAACAATAATTTGAATTTAAAATTCACCTCCAATATTCAGACTGAAAAAATTGAATTTCTAGATGTAGAATTATTCTTTGAAGGTAACATCATATGCTCAAGGAACTACACCAAGGGCCCCCCATTTCTCAGAAAACAATAGTTTATAGGCCCACTTCATTTAATGGACATGCTAGCAGAAATTGAGTATTTAAGTGTTATGCATGTGGTCAGCTGGGTCACCTTGCAAAAAAACTGCCCTGCGCCCAAATCAACCACACTTGATTCACAGAACAATCGGGCTATGACAGAATATGTCAAATAATGGCTGCGATTGAAAATGAGATTAATAAATTAAAGGCAGTTTGTTACTGGAAACATAACCCATGTCCAAGAATAGGGATTAGTGGCCTCCGTCATGCCTGTAGTAAGGTTCAGGTGTGATGGGTGGAATCACCCTGTAATCCAAGCAGCTGTTGGAGGCCCACAAAAATCAATGTTGGTAGACACAGGCGCTTCTGTATCCATCATTCATACCATACAACCCCAAACATCCCTTATCTATAGGACAACCAATGTCTCTAGAAGCCTTTCAAGGATCCCCTGCTAAAGCACACCAAAACTAAGCTATGGGTCACTAACTCAGCATTTGATTTCAAGGCCATGCTAATGTCTTTACTTAATAACATGTCAATTCTAGGATCTGACTTCCTAACACAACATGGGGCAATTATAGATTATATATAATATATGTATGGTTTAAGGAAAAAGGCAAGCATGTCATCTGATTCCCATTTGTACAATAAAGAAAGCAGAGTTCCTGGCATTGCCAACTCACATAGATCCAAGGGTGTGTCAGATACAGGATTATAAGTGTTTGGTTAACAAACATGATTGTGGGAAGCTTGTGGGTGAATATATCTCAGGGCAGGCACATGAGGCACAAAAACAAATACCCTCTTTCTAGGGGAAGTGAACCCTATATAGCACAGACAATAGAATCGTTACTACAACAGGCTTTATTAAGAGAATGTGAGTCTACAACTAATTCCCCTATTTGGCCTGTAGAAAAACCTGATGGTAGTTGGAGATTAACTATTGATTATCGTAAATTAAATTCTATCACCCCTGCCTGTGCCCCAGAGAAACCCCTACACTTCCACGCATTCTTCCTCATACAAAATTATTTTTAACATTCGATATTTGCAATGGATTGTGGAGTGTTCCCTTACAGCAGACATCACAGTACACTTGGACATGCCTTCCACATGGATTTCATAATTCACAGACTATCTTCCACAAGAGGATGGCAGCAGTATTAACGAAATTTTCACAACCAGAAAAAATATGTGGATGACATACCGTTAGCGACAGACTGAAGAGGAGCACTTGTGTTTGCTAAAGGAACTATTAAACATTCTTTCTACTGCTTAAGGTAAATCCGAAGAAATGTCAACTTATGCAGCACTCTTACCTTTCTTGTCATGAATATTATACCCAATGGAAAGATGCCAGACAACCATAAAGTGGACATCATCCAGAGACTAAATTTACCAATATCAAAAACAGGCCTATGATAATTTGTACAATTAGTCCAGTACCAAAGAGACTTCTTACCATGCTTTGCTGACAAAGCCAGATCCTTGTATGATTTATTAAAAAAGGAAGTACCACAGGATGATATCCGACAAGAATGGACCAATGTACACACCCAAGAATTCAAAGCATTAAAGTGCTTGAGCCCTGTAGAAATGAAATACACTGCTTGTGAACGTCACTTACTTGTAACTTTCTGGGCTATGGAACATTTTACTTATATCACAGGACTTTAGCGGATAACCCTTTGCAGGCCCCATACGCCACTGAATTTGCTGCTGAAACCAAGTAACACGGTCTTCAGCACGATTGTCTCGTTGGATATTAATGCTAATGAAAAGGGACATGGATGTTACTGCCAAACTACTCTTTTGCCAGCTTTCCTGTTGTACCAAGGAGAACCACACAAATGTCTGCTTCCTTCTACTCAACTTACCCTCAAACCCTCTCTCCGACACTCAGGTCCATGAAATAAATGTTTATTGTGATGGACCTTACCATGATGATGGAATGGCATTTACTGGGTTTGCCCTTGTCCTGCCTGATAAGAATATTTTGCATAAATGTTTACCTCATTCATCCCAATATGCAGAGCTTGCAACAATTGCATGTACCTTTGAAGTATGTGGCCAAGAGGCCATTAATATCTATAGTGACAGTGCGTACGTGGTGAACACACTCACAATGTTACCATTATATGTGACTAATGGATTTACATCTTCTGATGGAAGACCATTGGTACATTCAAAACTACTATGGGACTTGCTCAAGGCTCGAAAGCGACCATGCTGTTTAATTAAGGTCAAAGGTTATACGAAGGGATCTATTCATGCTGGCAAAACCAGTCTGGCAGATAAATGCGTGAAAAGGGGCAGCAAGACAGGCTGAATTATGGGCCCCTCCATGTGCTCCAGAGGTTTTGGCACTGAAGGAAGCAACCACAACTGATTTGCTTTCTTCACAAAAATCATATTCTCCTTACGTAGTTAGGGAATGGCATTTGGCAGGGAAGCCACTACCTTCTCCCACAGAATGGGCAATCCACACCATTTTGTCACTGGGTGATTCATGACCAGATCTTAATGTACCAAGGAGATTTGCCCTTCCCAGTATTGTGTGCACCTCCTGAATGTTCAGATGCATTTTTCCAAATCTTTAATTCACATCCTGTGGGTGGACATTACTCAGTTGATAAGACCTTACACAAATTACTCCAGTCTGTGTGGTGGTCATCTATTAAACAAGGTGTATCTTTAAAACGCTCTTCTTGCCTGCCCTGCCTTCAAGTCAATCCTCCAGCCTCTAAACAGCTCCACCCCCTAATGGCCCATGGACCAAAATTCAGGTAGATTTCATTAGCCCACTACCAAAGACACCCGGACGATACTGTTACTGCCTTGTGGTCGTAGATGTATTCAAAGTGGATTGAAGCATTCGCAACTAGAAATCAAACAGCTCTTACAGCTGCAAAGATTTTACTGTGTGAGTTGTTCTCAAGGTGGAGCTTACCTGTAGTAGTAGCAAGTGATAGAGTATCATCATTTACAGGGCACATTTTCACAGTTGGAAAAGTTGTTAGATATCAAGCATGAGTTACATATTGCATACCATCTTCTGGAGCTGTAGAAAAATCACTCTTAAAACCATGCTCACAAAGTTTTGTTCCAACAAACCCACAGCGTGGGTTAAAGCCTTACCATCTACTCAGCATACAGCCACACCAATTAGTCCTTACCAAACTGACAGGGAGGCTTATGAGAATGCCTGGGCACTTATTGCCTTCTGCAAACCCTACTAGGTGCCATTACAGAAACCTGGGTTAAAAATATGGCAGAGCACATTACCGAAGTAAACATGTTTTTTGCTCAGAATATCGGTCATACAAAAAGCCAAATAAAATATTTTGACAAGAAGATAAGACCCTTTGAGTACAATGTTGGGGACCTCATCAAGGTTAGAGACTTTGGTAAAAAGGAACATTCCTTCACCCCTATATGGAAGGGTCCATTCAGCATTGTAGATAAAGCTAGCCCTGCTGCATTTATGGTAAAAACAGTGGGGAAACAAAGGGAAAATCCTCTTAAAGTGGTACCACATTAATCAGCTGAAAGTGAAAACCAAATGATAATGGATCTTATTTCTATCTTTTGGATCTTAATCCTATTTTTGAGAAAAAGCAGGAGTCAATAACTCAACAGCAAGGAATGTTTCCAAAGAGGTACTGTAGTTCTTATGATATTGAGCTGGTATTACCCTCTGTTCATTGATCATCATGGATCCATATCACTGGAGTAAGAGTCTCATTGTCCAAAGGCGTGGAAAGGGAAAATAAGGGCTTTGGAACAAATTTACCAGCCATAGTAAACATGGCTATTGGAGATATTGTGCAATGTCATAACTGTCACAATTAATATTTCCTGGAAAGAATATTCAGTGGATATATCCCAGAGGAATGGAGATTCATACAAGCACAGAAATGTATTGGGCCAATACTACAGAAGGTTTAAAACAAAGAATGCTATTGCTCAAGAACCTGACACTGACCAGCGATGGTATTGTAGCATGCTTTCCCGAGGGTAACTGGGCTGATGGACCTTTGAAGTTTTAGAGAATGCCCAAATATAGAACCTCTTTCTCAAAGTGGTTTAATTGCGCAACGCATGCCAAATGTTCTATATAACAGTGTCCAGTATATGCATGTCCCTGTCATTCTAAATTTCAGCAACATGTATGAAATATTTATAAAAAGACAAAACATCCTTTTGGAAACTTAACATTGGTCAGGATAGAAGTCTACAGTATTGTCTAAAGAATCGTTCTATGAGAAATATTGGTTTGGTGGGTGCCGTTTCAGGTTTGTCTGGCTCAGGGCTGATATAATCTCATTATGGGAAAACAGTAAGTTCCGAAGCCTAATGGGAGAAACAGATTCACAGATGGGAATTGAAAATGAGGAACTAGCCACTGTGTATGATATGCAGGTAATAGCCAATATATTTCTTAATGTTCAAGAAAGTAAATGAGCTTATTTCTATAAACGGTGAAGCACGGGATGATAGAATAGGAAAATATATTGCATGTAATGCGTATGGTAATTACATTTTAAGCAAAATATCTGATGTCTTACAGGACAAAGGCAAACCCGGTAAATGCCATTTCATCATCATGGTAAGATCCATCACAATAAACATTTATCCCATGGACTGGAGTGTCAGAATATCTGACTTCATTCCAGATGCCCGGATTTGGGAGTGGCATGGGAGGGCTGACCATGTGCACCATTCGAAAATTGGCCAGAATGACCGTTCGTGCTGTAGATTGCAATGATACCTTAAGTCTTATGATACCTCTTACATTATCTTTGCCCATCATACCCACCAACAAAATCTATAAAGTCTTAGTTCAAGTACACTCCCTGGGAGTTTTAGATGACAATGTACTAAAGGAGTTCCAGAAACCACCAAAAATGCTTATAAAGTTACAGTCTGGTGAATGGACGAATCCACAATTATCTTGCTGTACAAAAGGAGAAACACATGTATGTGTGCAGATGCAATACCCTGGATGTGAAAGAAGCCACATGTGGACTACTACTTACCAGATGGCATGACGACATGACAAATTGTTTATGTGGGCGATGGCAGATTTTGCATAGTCTCAAAAGGGTCCAGATTTCCGTATGGAGACCACAAGTGTACTCTATTTCAAACTTTTGTCTCATGGTGCATAAAGTTATGAAAATCAATGGTCACATCATCGTTCCTGTCCCGGTATACCACAACCAGACCCAAATCCAGGTACAGTTATGTTATGAAGAGAAAGTCAGGAGATCTATTCTGAATTCCTATACCACTGCTGTTACTTGATCTCCATGTTTTAAAGGAAAGAAAAACCGAACATCTGCTTCAAATGAAGCAAAATACTAAAGAGGAAACAGACTCTATATCTGAACTTGTTAAAGAGGGACTCAATGTAAAATGTTTTCCAACATTCAAAATGTTAAATTTCATACAACTGATTCTAATAATCATTGGACTTATACTTTCTGCAAGCTACAGAAAGTGATCAAAAACATTGAACGGACTGTTTACAGACAAGTGTAATTTAGAGGGATCATTACACTCTGTTTCATTCACGCTCTATGTGGTGACTAAGAAAAAGCTGTGCACCCCTTGCCCCCCAAACTCGTCAGGTACTCATCCCTGAAGCCAATTTCATGACATGTGGCAAACCTCATGGTTCCTGTGGACATTCACAGTAGGCCTTTCAAATATTCAGTCGGCTCCAGCTATTGCTGACCTTTACAGTAGGCCTTTCATTGTCGGCCCAGTTTATTGTGGACTTATGACCAATGGAAACATGGCAATTGGCAACTGAGCAATTTCCATATCTAAACAATGGCCTTTGGTCGGATGAACTGGATAACCAAAGACAGAGATAAGCAGAGTAAGGATAAGTGCTGTCATTATTATATATTGCAGTATTGTGTTATTTCAGTTTGGTTAAGAGGTGTTAATATGATATTGTAGTAGTGAGGTTTTTCAGTGCTACTTGCGTTTGCTTTTGTTGTTGTATTGTTACTTTAGACCAGTAATTGCTGTAGTTTAGTTTTCCTATCAATACTTTTAAATGCATATCGCTATGTTTCTTTGCCACCTGCCCCCAAAATAACGAAAGAATATATATTTGGGTAGAAATATAACTTTCTTACACTCCTCCCAAGCAGCTGACTGATGACCTGGATGATGGCGCAGCCAGCCTCTCCCCCCAGCGGCAGCAGGAGCACCAGGAAGAGGGCATCACTCTCCAGCAGCCACGTAAGTGCACAGGAGATGGCGCACCTGTCCAGTCTCCCCAGCGGCAGCTCACAGATCCGGGAGCGGAGGAGCCTGTCCTCCCTCCCCAGCAGCAGATCTCAATTTAGGGAGCTGAGGATAACGTCCTCCCTCCACAGCGGCTGACAGAGGATCCAGAACATGGCACAGCTGGCCAGTCTCCCCAGCGGCAGTGGGAACACCAGGAAGGGGATGCAGGCAGCATCACTCTCCAGCGGCCACATGAGTGCACAGGAGATGGCACAGCTGTCCAGTCTCCCCAGCGGCAGATCCCAATTCAGGGAGCTGAGGAACTTGTCCTCCCTCGCCAGTGGCAGGTCGACTCAACAGATCCCTTAGCACCAGTTGAAGCGCTGGCAACAGGACAGGGCGCCGCTGGCCTCTGCCCTGCAACTGCTGCAGGGTTCCAGGGAGGTGTGGCAGCCGGGCCCATCACCCCAGCCGGAGCACCAGGGAGGGGATGCAGGCGGCATCACTCCCCAGCGGCTGAGTACACTCCAGGGAGAAGGGGCAGTTGACACTTCTCTCCAGTGGCTGGTATGTTCAATTGGGCTAAGGGACAAGTTGGCACTGGAGGGACTGACTAACTTCAGAGTCAACCCGTCTGCGGTCTCCTCCTGTGTTAGTCTCTTTGCGAAGGGGGAGAAATGTCATGGAAGCCTCCGTGCCATGGGCTCTTGGAGGGGACCGAGTGCCAGCCTCCTCCCTACAGACTATGGGCTCCGGTAAGGAGTGCCACATTATCTCAATCATAAGAGACCTCTATGACCAGTATTTGCACCTGGATCTGATATCCAGCAGGTTTTCTGGAGCTGCCCGTATTTACCATCCTCACCTCCCACAGACTACAATAGAGACCCCCTACTGGGCTGAGTGTAAATACATAGTCATGTGCAAAGGAGGGCAGGATGAGGAACCATGTGTGTCTATTGGATGTAATTCAACCCCTTGTACTGTTTAAATACCCATGTGTTCCCAAATAACATGAGTGCCGCCTGATGCTTGGGGTGGGCCTGCTATGATCCTTTGTTGTCCTTTTCAGGACAATAGCCACACTGTGTAGCTAAGCTTCAGATGCCACAGTGCCAATGCAGCTTCTGTGCAGCGATCTACAACGCTGGTTCTGCCTGGCCCCGGAGGAAGCAACGTTTGGCGGGAGTACCCAGTTGGGGTACAGGTCAGTCCACCCCATGTGCTATTTTGGGTATCTTTAAAGCCAGGCAAATGCAATTTATCCCATCAAACCAAATATTTTTGAAAACTAGACTCCAAGGTATTTCAAATATTGGCATTAACTCTATCAAAGGCACTAATTCTGCTACCAATCCGTCAAACTTCATGGTCATTTTTTTTAATCACAAACATTGTACTTGAAGTATATATTTACAGTTCCTGATATATATATATATATCTATATATATACACACATACATATATACATATACACACATACATATATACACACACACACACCACTGTCAACCCCCCCCTTAATATGTATTTAGCAACATCTCCCAATATAGTGAGCAACAGAGGAAGAAGGAAAAAGGATAACGTCAAGGTGACAGGGACACCCCATCCTTACATGCACAAAGTCACTAGCATAGTGTAGTTAGTCATAAGCCTTGCATTTCAGACACTTCTCTGTATACTCGCGTATATGTATTTGATTATTTTAATAAACCCATTGTCTTAAGCCACTGGTGTTAAGTGGGAGTTTCATAAGAGGATCGGTAATATTTAAAGGAAAGCCGGACGGGTTAAGGTTATCCCGGTATTTAAGGGGCTTTTTCTACATTGGCAAACCCAGGCAGGTTAACGTTCCAGTTAAAATTTGGTTAAATTTGGCCTCGGTTGGCCCAGGACTACTTTGTGAGCATTTTAAAGGGCGGAATTTGAATGAGAACGGAGAGATTCGGTACTGTGAGTATATAAGATGGAAGCTGTTAATTATGCGGATAAGTCAACTGTTGAATACATATGAAATGATAACTGTAAAGCATTTAACCTGTTAAATGATTTACGGTTACGGTTTGAAAAGGCTAATAAGATAGGAAAATTTGTAATAGATGAGAAAAGTAGTATGCGGCTAATTTAGCGCAACTAGTTTTACAGTATAAGTGTGCATTAGAAAGTATGGAAGGAAAGGTCATGCCTAATACCAATGTACAAATGATGCTTGTAAATGTCTGTTGGAGTAGATGTTTGTCCTACATACCAATTAAGTATAGGATGTAGAAATGTTGGGGGAACAGTTTGTAGAGAGGGGACACACTAAAGCAAAACTAGAAGAGGAATGATCTAGGCACAATATACATTTTTCTGTTTATACTGGAACACAAGGTGAGGAAGCACAGTGTCACTCCACCAAATACAACAGGTCACGATACATTGCAACATTCTCTACTAGATCTGAGACCACAAGCACGTTGCCATGAACACAACTTCACAACACTTCCTCCTTTCGCAGAGGACCCTCATAAGAAATATGCTCGTAAGATTAAAACCCTCATCACACCTTTTAATTCAAGTGCTCACATGGTAGACAATTTAGTTACATTTGAGCAGTTTGTCACCCAGTATAGCCTTGATGACCACACTGCCTGCCAACTGCAGTAAGGCTCTTGGGCGAAGTAATGAGATTATAGCCTTTACAAACAGATACTGCGGACACATCCTTCTTAGATACTATTTTGCCCCAGCCTAATGAAGACCCTTTTGCATTTTGCACTAGATTTCATGAGGTATATTGTAAGGTTCATAACAAACAGGTTTGCAAATAGGAGACCCAATAATGTTTCGTATTCCAGCAGGAAACCAGGTATGGATTCCACTAACCTTAACTTATTAGCTACAGCTCGTAATTTTCACAAATTCCTAAGAATGTTAGATGAGTGGAGGAAGGATCATACACTTAAAAACAAACTTCCAACACATTGCTCTAGTAACAAAAGATGAAGGTAACAATACACACCTAGATAAATTAAGAACAGGCCGCATGTTTTTAATGTGGGGAAAATGGACACAAAAAAAACAAAACTGTTGGCAACGCAGAAATAATCAGGAAAGAAGGGGTCAGGTAAATGCAGGGGTATATCACAATACTGCCAGAAACAACGCATGGCATTCCACACGACATAATCCCTATACACCAAGGCAATACCAATACACTTGCGCAAGGCAGGGATGCTTATTGATTTGCGCAACGGTATGTAATATTGGATTATGAACATCTCTCCTCAATCCCAGTTATACACAGCGTGAAAGATGCACCTACAGATAAGGCAGTAGTTAAATCCTTAGTGCACAAGTTTCCAGGGGTGTGGGCTCAAGGTAAGAATGATTGTGGAGTTCTCAAAGGAAGTGAAATTTTGGTTCAAGGGCCTCACCCTCCCCTACACAGACAGTATAGGTTTCCAAGTGAAGCTATTGACCCAGTAAGGGAAATATTGCAGCAATTACAGGAACAAGGAATTGTACACCCATGCAACTCAAACGGTGCTATATGGCCCATAATGGACAAAATGGAACATACAGGCTATCGATTACTGTATACTGAATAAATATAGTCCTGTCACTAACATTGTAGCTAGTACACCTGATGTGTACCCAGATGCCTTTGTATACAGAGTCTTAGACATTAGTAACAGATTTTTTTCATTTTAAATTATACCCAGATTGCCAGTATATATTTTTTTTTTTACATTTGAAGGCAAGCAGCTAACTTTCACCACAAGGCTTTCATTCATCCAACATATTTTCACCAGTGTTTGGCAGAGGTATTAAAACCATTCTCCTCCCCAAGTAGCCTTGTCCAGTATGTGGATGACATTTTGCTCCAGACAAAAAGGTGAGACTACACACCTACTGGCCCTTACACTTCAGTCTTGACTCTTGGATAACACAAGTAAGGTTCAGCTTGCACAGCCTGAAGTAGTATTTCTGGGAGTACGCATCACACAAGGGCAAAGGTCAATTGAGAGATAGAATCAAGGGAATCTTGAATACACCCCAACCAACTAATAAATCAGGGGTAAGAAATTTTTTAGGCCTAGGGACTTCATAGGTTTCACGGGTAAAGCAAAACCCCTTTATGATCTTCTGAAAAACTCCAATTGATTGGAATGCTGAAGCACTATACTAGAAAATACAAATAACATATCAACATTTTCTCCTTTTAGTTAATCTTTTAGTTCTCAAATTTAATAATACACTAATAATGACTCTATACTTTAAAACTACTAAATTAAATACTATATATCTACATATATCTCTCTATAAATGTTCGTATAAATATACACTACTCTACTTATCTTTATACCATATGTATCAGTATAGTCTCTGCTCTTTTTTTTCTCTTTATACCCATGTTTTTTTCAGATACGTCTTACGTAACTAAGTATAAATTTACATACCAAGATCTTTGATAAATTTTTTCCTTTACCCCGTAAAACATCTCTGAAACGAGGATTACCAAAGACTTTATTGACCATCTCGTTTTGAAAACCATCACGAAGTTCTAAGCATCAACATCAACAAGGGGAAAGACTAATGCACGCCTACCGGGAGGAGTTACAAACGCATCAAACACCACAGCGCCTAGGTTGCCTGGAGACGCCAGAGACACAACAAAGAAGAATCTCAGAAGCGTCCCGGTTGCCTGACGACGACGTAGTGACGACAGACCCGGAAGCCACAAGGAGGAAACGACGGACTTAAACGCAACATGAATGGGACATATAAATAGATGTTTAACCTCCACGGACACTACAAAACTTTGCACTGCGGACAAAAAGCGGAACGCATTTATTTTTCTCTTGAGGAAGCCGAAAGGCGAAACGCGTTAAGACTTACCGGAGGACTACACAATACTAGCAGTTCTTTTTGGATTCTTTACTTGTATCTCCGGACTTTTTTTTAAGTTGAAGTGCCTGACAAAATCCACTATCCACCATTGGTTTTTCTCTTTTAGATTTTAGAAATAGAAGAAATAAAGAACATTTTATTCTGAAGAGCTTGTATACCATCTGTATTCTGTGATTGCATTCACTACACATTCACACTATATCATATTTACATTATTGCACTATTATCTTTTTATTTTCTCCCACATGTACATGCACCCCTATACCCGTGCTATTTTCTGTTGAACACTGAGAGGAGTGTTCTGGGGTGCTGCAGTATTGTGGGAAGTATTTTATTTTATTTTTAATTTATTATTTTTCCACTACCTGGTGTTTATTTTTTAGCACAGCAGACTTTTACTTTGTTGAAACAAGCCCTAGCATCTGCCCCAGCACTATTAAGCCTAATTTTAAGATCTTGATTAAGACAATGTCAAACGGTCATGTACCTCTAATGGTTTTCAAATGTAGAGCCTGTTTTAACAATTTGTTCTAGATAATATGAAGATATTGGTGAATGATTGGCATGGATGTAATGAAAGCTTGTGCATAGCATCATCGCTTATTCCTGTAGCAGGGATTAAAATTGAGACTCAGAAACTGGTTTCTTTAGGAATTCCAGTATCCCACACACTGGCGACGTTTGGCAAACTAGCATATGACTCCCTGGTATTTCAAAATGGGGAATATGTACAAATGGATCTCTTTGCGGTCTGCATCCTGTGACAAAAATATGTCTGCACACCAGGATAGTATAGGGAGGTATACACTTGATGCTAGCATAATAATTCACCGTTTCAAGTAGGGGTTGAGACAGTCCCTACTTCTCATGGCAGGGTGTGTGACACATTATTACGCAAGATCAATCAAGTTGAATGGGTTTCTTATGATGGGTGCTAGGGTAATTACAACTTGTCTAGAGGACTCTGTTGTGGAGATAATTTGACTACTTTAAACATTTCTGGCATTCTATTTAGGGTTCCATTTATCAGCCAACATTCTGTTGAATACCTCCCTCCTATAAACATTTCTATGATGCCTCCTAACCTCAGGGATGCTACCATTCTAAATGGAGTAAAGTATTAGAATCAGACATTGGCCATCAAAAACAAAAATAAACGAAAGAATCTGATAATCAAAGGTGGTAATTCAACATCTCCGAAGGGGAAATTGAACAACTTATTCCTCACATTGTACTATTGTATATGTTTTATTGTGCAAATCATTCTTTATAAAATCACTGAAGCGCATGACATCCAAGGCTAGACATACTATAAAAGAATTTAGATATTTACATTTAAAGTTAGACTCTCTAAAGATAGTGTAAATATACCATATGTGCCACGGAAATCTAAACATACAAAACCACTAATCAGAAGACGACCTGCATTTTGGATATTATTCTTGACCATTTTGAATTTTTTTCCAGCCACAGCAAACTGGGGAGATATAACAAATAAGTAAATTATTAATCTCCAAGGACAACAGCTGGCTCCCAACACAGTGGGGTTCCTCTTGAGTAAACCAGTTTCAGGGGAACTACAATAGGGGCAAAACCCAAATGTCCAGGAACTGACAATACATCAAAGGGCTCTCTCTCTACCAGGTGGGAACAACAAACAATCTTGTAGATACAATCTACAACATCCTACAACAAAATGACTACAGGAGACAATATCAACATTCCAGAGACCCACCCTGAATGTGCCCAGAAGACCATCAACTTCACTATGGGGGCAATCTAATTTCTTGGACAAGTGATCTCTACAGGCAGCTGGTGCAGGTACAAGATCATGCCTTCCTAAGGAGGATTGGACAAAAATTTAGAAGATGATTGGCTGGGACTGTTTGGGCATGGTGGCTATAAAAGGTGTTGTGTGAGCAAGAAGAAGAAGGAAAAAGGATATCAAGATGACAGGGACACTCCATCCTTACATGCACACAGTCACTAGCATAGTGTACTTAGTCATAAGCCTTGTATTTCAGACACTTCTCTGTATACTCGCATATATGTATTTGATTATTTTAATAACCCCATTGTCTTAAGCCACTGGTGTTAAGTGGAGTTTCATACAACAAGGAATCGGTAATATTTAAAGGAAAGCCGGGCGGGTTAAGGTTATAAATCCCGGTATTTAACCCCTTCAGGACCGGGATTTTTAATCTAGGGTGTCGCTAAAG
>VKOC01026803.1:0-19306 GCA_009364415.1 Spea multiplicata
TTTTAATTAAAATATGTTTTCCACCCCCAAAAATTCAGATATTAAATTACCTGAAATGTTCCCGATAGGCTACGGCTATCATTTTAAGTGAGTCCTTCCTCATTATTCCCTCGGCGCATTAATAGTCTGGGCTGATTAACTACCTATCCTTTTCCCCCATTGTGATGCATTTCCCTGATGAAACCGCTGATAAGTCGGCCCCTGGGTGGCCCCTGTAGCAGTACTTCGTATCCGAGATGCAATTCCCATACAGCCCCAGAATTTCGCCCGCCTTTATATTGGGCGCAGTGACAGGAACTTGGCCGGCGGCCCTAAATTCCACAGGGACAATGGGAGAAATAAACTCATTAACAGGGAGACAATGGTCAGGGCTGGTAACACCACGGGCAGATATCAGCTGAGTGAGTAACATGCGGGATCCAGCTCTGTATAATATGTTTTTACGATGCATGACTCCGCTGTGAATAACCTATATGTGGATATGATATTATACTTCGTAATCTTCATGCGCGGAGGTCTGGTGGGGAAGCTTCAGAAGCTACAGATCTTAGTTGTCCTCATCTGATGCACGTCATGACATCATAGCTTCAGAAGCTACAGATCTTAGTTGTCCTCATCTGATGCACGTCCTGACATCATAGCTTCAGAAGCTACAGATTTTAGTTGTCCTCGTCTGATGCACGTCACGACATCATAGCTTCAGAAGCTGCAGATCTTAGTTGTCCTCGTCTGATGCACGTCATGGCATCATAACCTACGACCCATTGGATATCACCTAGGAGGAAGTGGCCCTTCACTTCCCCCAGATCAAGGAAGTGATGGAAATGTAGGGGGAGGGGCTTACTTTCTTCAACTTCCTGGAAGTGACTGAAGCTTTCACCGTATTTGGAAACATTGAACAAAATTTAGGTCCAAGATAAAACAAAGCACTAAAAAAAAACAACATGATTTGTTCTTTCGTTTCACCCGATACTAGGCATGAAAATTAACCCTTGACTGAAAACCCCCCTGATCACAGAAATAACTATTGGCCGTAGAGGAAGATAAGCGAATTCCATGTTTCTGGAAAATTTTTTCATCTGTAAACGAACCTCGAACACAATGTTTGTGCAACGAGACCACAAATTATTACAGCTACCGAGTTAAAATAACATCGTGGTCGATACGTCCTCCATCGCGGTCAATCAGCCCAGAAAAGTAGTCAACAACTACGATCACTTGCTTTATTACGGTGTTAATTTTCTTTAAAGGGATATAACCCCTGTCCCCCCCAAAAAAAATAGCCAAAGAGGGGCACTTTTGTTTTAGGGGTGTCGTTAGGGGTGTGGCCAAATGGCGAGGCTTTACCCAGATTTTTAAAAAATTTTATGTGACTTTTTCCAACTTTTTGCCAGAAGATTCTATTGGATTCCACGTGGACCGCATCATCTCGAGCCCCAGAAATTGTCTCCATTACTAGAAAGTTCATATTTTAGCTGAGAATCTTGGCTACCACTTATGTTTTCATTAGATCTTATCTGTTTAAACTGTGAAGGGCTGAGAGCAAAAGGTCTGAAATTTTACACCCCGCACGCCCCGCTGTGATCTCATCGACGGATGATATAAATTGGTATTTTTAACTTGATACACAGAAAATGCAGACAGTCACCTCGTTCCTAATCGTGTCGACACGATGCTAGGGAGATTGTGGGCAGAAAGCACATTTTAAGTTCAGATTCTTGCTTTGGGGAAAAAAAGGTTCCTTAAGAAGGTTCCGTGGCCCTTTCTCTGGTTCACTTTAACCCTAGGACCATCCCAACCAGTGGCAGAACTACCGGGGTCGCGACTGCGACCGGGCCCTGGAGTTCTGCCAGTCAGGAGGGCCCTCGGCAGCTCTTGGGCCTCCCCGACTGACAGAACCCCAGGGCTCCTCTGCTCCTCCCCGCCGCCTGCCTCAGCGCTGCCCCGACTGCAGTGTTGGGAGCGTGAGGCGTCTGTCTCAGGTGCCGGAGCTTCACGCTGAGCGCCGGCATATGACGTCATCATGCCGCGCTCCAGCGGTGAAGCGAATGCGCTCGCCCTCGTGCCAGACGCCTCACGCCCCCACATCGGGACTGACGGTAAGTTGACTACAAAGGGCGGTAGGAGAGGGGATGATCGTGAGCAATGGGTAAGATGGTTGGGGATGGGGGGCCCTTAACAGATTCTACGCACCCGGCCCTGAAGGTTTCCAGAACAGATAGAAGGAAGACAATACACAGAAACTGCCGATCGTCCAGAACTAGGAAGAAGAAGCCCTTTTGTACAAAAAAAAAAAAAAAAAGAGAAGTTTCCAGGAAAAAAAAGCGGCGTCCCGGAGCTTCAGATTCACGGACGGGGCGCGCAGAACCGAGAGCTCGGACGTTTCTATCTAAATGGGATAAATTCATCTAAATATATTATAATTGGCCTAAAATCATTTTTACAAATTAATAAATATTTCTTATCCTGAGACGCATTTTTTTTTAGGCTGATGCGACCCCCCCCATAAATACTGAAAACACATCTGATGTCCAGTATCTGATAAATAATGTAACCGGCAGGTGCAGGTCACATGATCCTAGTATCGTCGGTTTGGGGGGTTTTCTGAGTTTCTCATATAAATTATTTCTCTTCGCAGGTTTCTCGCTCCACAGACAATCGAAAACTGTGTGATGTGTGATTAAGACGACAAAAATAGTTAATTCCAATTTATCTCCTTGGATACTGCTTGTGATTTTTTTTTTAGTCTTTTACACTTTTATCGTAACACTTCTGGATTCTACGCGTTTCGCGGCTTCCCGTATCTGCCGTGTTTTAAGAGAAACGTTGGCTGGATGATAATCCCTCACTTCCAGTGTTTCGATTACATCGTGAGAGGTCATTATTATGGGGTGCACCATAGTGGTCAACCATCCCAATTTTGTAAGGATCAGTCCTGACAATGGTCCTATGACAGCTGCCGGTTGGCCTAGCCAGGGAACTCTAGCAACTGTCCACGGACAAGCCCCGAATTTGGCATTTTTCATTAAAAGAACAAAAAAAAAAAAGTGAGAAATTTGGTATGTAAAAACAACACGTTCAGCATGCTGTGATGTCACGGAGCCACCTGTGTTATGAGACAGCCTGATATGTGACATCATTCACCGCACCCAGAGGCAGGAAAGTAAAAACGGGGTCACCGTAAACTAAATGGTAGGAATATATTGTACAGCAGTCCAAAGGATTGTCTTCTGAAAGTCTACCCACACTTCGGGGGGGGGGTTGCCATTGGGGGGCACTAACCGTCCTTCTGTTCAGACAAAAAACCTAAACTGGAAGCAACGGAGTCTTTTTAGGCTGAAGATCCAGAGAAAAAATCCCCTCCCAGACAACGGACTTCAGACCCGAACAATCGCCGTTCACAGGGCCGTCGCACATAAGGGGCTCTTTCTGCCGGGGGCCGCGAGAACAAGGAAGCGCTCTCTGTGCCCATGTCTGAGGTCTCGGCTCAACAGAGACCTCCTTTTGTTACCGAGTCCAACAGAGAGGCACAAAAGGGCTCTCTCTGCGCAACGAATGACAGAGACCTACAACCCCCTCCCCGAAAAAAAAAAAGCAATCATCATGCGCGAATCCCAGAGAACGAAGCAGCTGCTGGGCTCCCTCTGCGTTATTATTATTATTTATTGATTCATATAGCGCCGTCGTATTCAGTAGCGCTGTACAGCGGGTAGACACAACGAGTTGACTTACAGAAACAATAGGTGGGGAGGGCCCTGCTCTTGGGAGCTTACAATCTATTCGTACCTTATGATTATATAATATCAATGTATGTATTATGTTATTATTATACTATTTATTATTAAATATAAAGAAATCGTGATAAAGAGCTATTTTTTGCCCTATTACACGGAACTTCGGCTCAGAAAGATTCGTTGGAATCCTTATTACCACCTCTGCCCGGAGATGTATCTCTGAGGCCACTGGCCTTTCGTGTTGTGGATGGTTGAAAGTCTATTAAGGCACAAGCAGACTCTATCAACGACTTCACGGCATGTCTATCAAAAGCTCATTTGCCAGGAACGGTCGCGCACGCGGTACCCCTACAGACACACGGAGGCAGCCGGATGAGTTGGGACCACCGGGGGGGGGATCATTAACTGTTCAAAGCTCAAATCCCGAATGGTTGGAAATAAGGGGGTTTAGTGCAACAAAAACACAATTTAGTAAAATCCTGAGAGCTAATAGAACGCAAAATGTGCTGCAGACACAGACCCTGCCGACAGATCGGCCCCCATTCGGCCCCCGGCTAGTTAGCCGTTTCTAATGCAGTAAAGACTCAAACCTTAATCAGTCATTGGTCTGGTCTTAGATTCAGGAGCCGTATTTCTATCCCATGCGTGTTTAATCCCCTCACTGTATTACCCTCTACCACTTCAGCTGGGAGGCTGTTCCACTTATCTACCACCCTCTCAGTAGAGTAAAACTTCCTTCCATTCCATCTCAGCCTCTGACTCTCTAGTGTTAGATTCCGGTCTCTTGTTGCAATTTTTCTCCTCCTTTAAAATAAATTTCTCTCCCGTCCTTTATTAACCCCTTTATGGATTTAAATGTCACTCTCCCCCAAACTATACACACGGTCTGTCCTGAAGTTTTTCGGAGAGCCTGATAATACATCACATGGCTTGCTCTGCGACGTATATTTAGAGGGTCTGTGCGAAATATACGGGGTCCTAACGGGGACGCCTGCTGGGTATCTCTGAACGACAACAAAAAAGATGCCGCGATGACATCAAAGGTGTCCTAGATTTTCAAATAAACGGCGACGGCGCTTTCTCTAAAGAGCGCACGATGACTTCGTTGTCACGAGGCTACCGCTCCAATCAGCCTCTCCGCGGAGGGGGGGGATGGGGTGAAAAAAGCATTTAATTCCCAGCACCTCCAATCGAGAACTTTAGCTTCAGCCCTATTTGGGCTTCTTAAAAAAATGCCATAGACAGAGGGGTAAAGATAACATAAGGAAGTAGATACGTGGAACAGCCTCCCAGCAGAAGCGGTAGAGGGTAATACAGTGAGGGTATAAAACATGCATGGGATAGACAAACGGCTCCTGAATCTAAGACGAGGCCGACAACTGATTAAGGTTTGAGTCTTTACAGCAGGAGAAACGGCCAACAAGACTTTTTGGAGCAGCCTGCATTTTAAGGCGTGATTAGGCAATAACTAAAGAGCGATCTGTTCCTAACGTTTCGCTGACAGTTCTGGAGACTCGCTATTACTGAATCAATACAATCCCTTCATCTCCTCTCCCCAACAGCCTCCTCCTGCTTCTCACGAAGCCGTTGGAGAAGATGAAAGGTTCCCTGGGCACCGGAGCAGAAGACCGGCCGGTGCCAGAGCTTCTCAAAAAGCTCACCGCATAAAAGTGCGATAAAAAAAAAATAAATAAATAAAAAGATGGCCGTTTCCAAGGAAGCAAAACTCTTTCCTCTCTACAATGCAATCGGGACGTTACGGCCGAGCTTTGACCTACTTTGCGTATAAAAGGTTTGTTCTGCAGCCCCGGCTACGGAATTCTCAGCGACTGCTTATCATAAAACTCGAAAAGAAAAGAAATCCGCCAATTTCCTCATCCTCCTTTGTGGCTAAAAACATAAGCGACACTAAAATGTCGGTGGAAGGAATTGGGTAAATTACCATACCTGGGAACGCTCAGGGGTTTGCCCCGGAGTCTCGGGGGTTTCGCCCAAATCTTAGGATCTCAGGGGCAGATTCTCAATATTAAGTTTTCAGGCAGCTGCAGATCAGCCGTTTGTATGATTCTCGCTCTGTTATCTGACCCCCCCGATCTACTAAACCCCCCGACTCCTTATCATACTGCCTGTGGGGGAACACTAGAATGGCTCATTCTTAGCTACCCAGTCAGACTCTCTGACTAATGAAAGTCTATGGAGTAAAGGACTTCATTAGCATCGCCATAAAGCATCAGCTAAGTGTGGTGATTGAGCCGGGAAAGTCACCCAAAATATCACATGACTGACAGCAACGGCGGCTCCAGATCTGCAGATAAAGTGAGTTTATTACTGTATACATCGCTGGGGGGTTATATTACTGTATTCATCGCTGGGGGGGTTATATTACTGCATTTAGAGCTGGAGGTTAATAATTTTTATCCATGGGACTTCCACTCAAGAAGCCGAAGGACTTAGAACGTCCCGTAGGGAGGACCCTGCACACACTCTGGCTCAAAAATTCTTGTGTTTCAGGTTAAATAGGTTTACGTTAATAGAAAAATCCCAATAGCATGTATAAAGCCGTGTAACACGCGTGTCGTTAAACCCCCACGACACTTGGCTTACCTTCTAATGCTTTTGGTATGGTCCACACTGTACTAATATTGGATGGACTTAACTTTTCGTCACCTAACGTTTTCCACATATAATTTTTTGCCGTTTTGCTTTTCTTTTAAGCTTATCCCATGAAATGACTAAACCTCTCTATTTTCTATTTTTTCCCCCCCCCAGCATGCCCTGCTCTTTTTGTTGGCTGTCCTGTTTTTCCCCGAGCTTTGGCAGACGTTTAGAGTCTGTATAGCCCGACGGGTTTCTGTCACAGCTCCAGGCACCAAGGGGCCCGGCCCAATGTTCATTCACAATCTTGGAGTCACACACGGGGGGCCAGATCTCCAAACACAATGGCTTTCTTTTTTTTTTTTTGTCCCACTCAATGGACCCCTTTTCTTCCTCCAGCAATTAATTTCAAGAAACCGAAGACTCTACGTTCGGTACAAGGGACCCTCTCCAGAGCTGCGAGGGGAGGAAAGATCTCTCTACATCCCTTGGCCAGAGAAGAACGTCACCTGGAGGACAGATGGACCTTATGTTCAAATATTACATGTCAAGTTCCTTGAGAAAAGATTTTATCAGCGCCTGTCAGAATATCTGCTAAAGGTTCAGAACATGGCGTCATTTAATAAAATGAAGATTTACTAGATTTTATTATTTTTGGTTAATAATCTGGGCCTTATCGGTCAGCTTTTAATTTAAAATATAGAATTCAATTATATATATTTATTTTTAATTAATTTTTTTGACTGATGAATTCTGGTTAGTAACTTCCCCGTATGAAGGTTTGTCATCTTATCAGCCTTTCTCAAGAGCTATTTTTTTTAAAAAAAGCCTCGCTTTTTGACGTTGAGAAAAATGAGGTACGTTGTCAGACTGCCCCTAAGTGTAGTAAAGGCTCAGGGAAGACCAGGGGGTTAGGCCATTTCCAGACAAAATGGCTGCCTACATGCCTGTAAAACTGCTGAAAAAAAAGCAGAAATATAAATACCAAACTATTTGATATTAACATATCTTAAAGCTTATAACATTATATGGTGTTACAGCACACGTGAAGGGTACATTTTAAGCAGAACTCCACAAAAAAACGTTAATGTTATCTTGACAACATACGGTATACAGAGAGCTGAAAAAAACATGCATAATTTAAATGCTGCTCTGAAACGAGTTGAAAAGTCAAACTAGCAAATAGCAGCGGGGGGCTGTTAACCCATTTTTGATGACTACAAGGCATTGGTTACCGAAACCTTAAAATCCCTCATTGTATTAAGAGAGATAAAGTAGATATTTCACTTTCGACTTTTGCCTCTGCAACATTGTCTCCCCAGACATACTACATTGCCGCACGGAATATTCACGGTGGGTTATTAAAGGGTTAATATTTCAAGCGTCTCCCGAGGGCAGCAGAATGTTCCCAGGTACAGTCATGACGTTGGCTTCCGGGTTCCTGGGATACGGAGGGCCTTTATCTCAATGATAATGCCGTTCCCAGAGGCGGGAGATGTTTTGGTAGTAGAGATACCGGAGACGTCGTGTTTTGGCCTCCACAAGGCCTTCCAAATGGTCAACAACAATTAGGATGCAACCAGCTTGGAGTTCTACCCACGGAATGTTCAGAGCACCAGCGATTATGGGCTATTTATAACTCAGATTTAAGGGGGGTCTCAAAAAGTCTTTCCTGGACTGAAAAACATTCAGCGGTCCTTTGAAGGAAATCGGAGATAATCGTCTGGACAGAGAAGGTCATCGCGGAAAACAATGGGAAGGAGAACCCTACTGGAGTTATAGTAATGGTAGAGCGGCGCCCTCTTCAATGAGCAGGAAATCCTCTATGATTTGTTGAGACAGACAAATAATCTGATTCTATAGAAACCCCATAATGCTTGTCCAGCCGACGTATAGAATACTTTGTTTCCCCTCACGGAGATCAGGGCCGATTGGAAAGGAAATCAATGAAAGAGTTAAATGACTTGCCCCGTCTTGCAAAAACCTTCCTGTCGAACCTCCTCCTCCCGGCCTCTTCCCCAGCCACAGACTACACAATATCGTAACCGTGTGTAAAACGCTGAATAAAACATGTTCCCCGGCACAGAAACCAGAGACGCCGGGTTCATGTAGCACACGAGATGTTCCTCCGAGCGGAGGCTGCTGCCGGCTCCGCCGTGCACCAGCTCCATGATGACAAGTCAATCACAGCACCTGGAACGGACTAGGTTTGGGTTGGATTATCCAGGGCCAGATGACCCAATCATGATTGATAATGGCTACTTGACTTGTAGACATGTCAATGATTAGGCACCACTAGGCATGAAGCACATCAGGGGCTGTGGTCCCCCCCCCCATGTCCCGTAGTAACAATGTATTTCCGTCGGGCTCTTCACTATGCCTAATATGGGTGGCCCCCTCTGTGGCCGCCATCTTTACCGCCAAGCGCCGGAATATTAAGTCAAGGCGGCGATCTGTCCCCGTTCTTTTGCGGCAGGGGGACGACTCGCCCCATAGGCCAGAATATGTTGCCGGGTCTTGAATAAAGTTCAAATATTGTGTTCTTTTTACCCAGGACAAAATTCATGGGGAAAAAAAGGGGGGGGGGATTTGGTGTGTGAAGTATGTGCGCATGGACACCGCCAACTATCCATCAGCCGAAAACCACAAGTCTTCTTTGACCATTGAAACAAAAAAAAAAGAGGAAACGCAACTTGGCGCTTCAGCAAAATGAGAAGAAAAACCTTTCATGTTCCAAACCAGGGCACGGACATCAGAACTCCTCCGTCCGAGGAATGATCGTTAATATCGGCTTTACGTTCATCCTCGACTAGGCGGACATAAAAGTTAAGGGACTAGATGATGCTCAGGCATTAAGCGGATCAGTCACTTTCCCCAAGAACCTATCTTTCGCCTTAAATAAACCGACACAATGTCTAATAATTAGAATAACGCCTAATCTTTTAAATCTTAACCTTTTTCTGATTAAAGTAAGAGATATAAAAGACATTAAAACGCCCCAATATGTGTGTTTGGGAGCAGCCACCTCAACTTCCTGTTTCTTTGGGTCTGGCTTCCTCCTCGTTAAGTTATCCCTTCCCTACTGTGAAGTCGCTGATTGTTGTGGATTGGTTCAGGAAATTAATGAGATAATGCTGGCTCTGCCACAAGCTGCCACCGATCTCAGCTTACACAAGGTGAACGTTTATACTATAAGACTATAATATCATCATCGGCAGCTTTAATAAATACGTTTAGTTCCCGTTTAAAGATTCACCCCACAGGAAATAAACTCTACATTAAGAGCCTTCTCGACTTACGAAATCCATCCTGTAGAACATCCTCTTAGCCTCTTCCTTCCGTACAGACTATAAAATAAACCCATCATATACGTTTCTATAACTTACAGACACGTATATCGCCATTTTGTAAACGTTAATAACCAAAGTACGCAAAGCAGAGGAGATCAGGCACCTTCTGGTCTGGGGGGGGCAAGTATAGCCAAGTGGCCTCATCGCTACTTTGCCCCCACTCACCAGTCATTAACATACACAGTGGCACACATATTTACACTAACCAATACACTCAAGCTGACACACACTCATTCACGCTGACACATACTTACACAGACACATTCATACGAACACACACTTACACGCACACACATACAGTCTCGCTATAAACATACATCACAGCTCCACTCATTTGGACTGTGGGGTCACTTAACGTGACTCTACTGCGTTTCTGCCTCCGCACTTATACCCCCCTGCCCGCTGGGCCAGCCTGCCGCCAAGGACTATATTACACAACAGAAATGTAGAAATATCTAAAGAAATGTAACAACGCACCCTTCAGACACTATAAAAAATATACATTATTATTGTCTGTACATATTACATATTTATCTGATCTACACATATGCTGTACCATAATAGTATTTAATGTAAAGGGGGGGGTATAATTTACTAGGTTTTAGTGTTTCTCTTAAAATCCCTTTTTTGAATGATATCCTCTTATCCTGTGAAAAGGATCCAAATTCATTCCAGAAACGATTGACTCTTTTCTGCCTCCTAAAGATAAGGAGATAAGGAAGTAGAAGCACCAATGAGGGTTTTATCTGCTGAGCTAGAACTAGACAAGGAAGTCAACGGCAGAGACATTTCAATGAGGAACAAAAATTAAACTTGAAGAAAAAAAATAAAATAAAAAAAAATAAAAAAAATCGCATTACAAATACTCCTAAAATTTCCAAGAAGGTCTTATTTCATACGTTTCGAAATCTTCAAGTCGCGTTGGCCGCGAGATTCGGAGTCTGATCACAAACATCGGGTGGCATCTTGGTTGAGACGCTTCGGTTGAGGGATCGAAAGGTTTTGAGGTTAAGGTTAGGCGTTTCCTTCCTTCTCTTCACAAGATGGTTGCGAACGAACCATCTTTGTGAACATTGGTTAATATTTGGGTTGGGTTTCCTCTACTTGTCAGGTCTACCCCCCCCTCAACCGCCTTTTTTTCTTTGCCATAAAACCTTTTGGAGAAGACCTCAACGCTGGGACTTGTAGGCCGTTTTGTTGACCATACCCTGGGACTTGTCTACTAAAGGGACACCGTCCTGTTTATATCTTCTATGTTTAGAGAAGGATGCAGGTCAACGCAGGTCACTCTAGATCTCTATCAGCCTAGGTCTACAATAGCTGTCCCCAACAATCCTGTTAATTCCGCCATTTTGGAGATAATGTCACAGTGGCTGTCATTAGTCTACTCTTTGTGTGTCGCGGGACACCTAATCCCTGGTAACGGGGACGGTATTTCTTTTCAGATGAGCTGCAATCGGCTGACAGCGGATCTTAGAAAAACAGCTACACAGGATGTGGTTTCATGACAGATAAGGTTTGGTTGGAGGCAAATCCGGAGTTTTCACAACCAAGTCTTCCTCCGGTCTTGACATATTTTACAGCAACGATGATTATGGCTGCACAACACGGGGCGACCGAGCCCGCCGAGTATTTCAGGACAGTCAAAGAAGGACTTTGATGCAAAGTTCCTCCTACACGCACAGGTGTATTCTGGCCAGCTAGGGACGCAGGCCAACGAGGGGAACAGTCCTATCACAACATTGGAGGGTCAATCAGTGCCGCCTTGTGTGCCTCTGCTCAGTGGGCCAGTTACTAGGGCCATATGCATACCCGGGAGCTTTCTGGCTCGGGCTGCCCCACTTGTGGGATGCGGGTAGGAAGTCCCACTGATGTCAGTGGGTGGTCTGACATCAGTGGGACCTCCTACATCGCGGTTAATGGGGTCGTTTGCAGGGAGTGGGGGGGCAACACCGCCCCCCCCCCGACCATGAGATTCCCCGTAAGTAACTCGGAGACCAAGAGAAGCAACGCTTTAGGCGGAGTTCCCAGGTACGGGAGATACGAAGCCAGCAAAGCCTCCATCGCATAAAGCAAATGGTGCTGCACTCATTTATGATGTCATAGCCCAGCAATGGAGAAGATGCTCCTCTGGGTCAACACAACAACACAAACCACTAGAATACCATAGAATCCACACAAACTGGGAAAACCTGCGCGCTTAGGAACCTAGGATTTTTTGAGTAGGCGCCAGAAGAGCCGAGGAGGCCCTTCTAATGGGCAAACGAGGCACTGGAGAGCAGAGACGCTCCGGCCATCAAGTGCATTTTGATGCCGCGTGGTCCCTTTAAATGTTTGTGGAGGGGGTTTTGCAAAGGCATGGGGGGGGATTCTGCATTCAGAGTGCATTCTTCTTTAATGAGGGTGTCAAGGACATTAAGCAGTCCCTTTAATTCTTATGTCAACAAGAAGAGTGTGACAAGAATCCATCAGGATCCTCTGTAACACGAGAGGAGCAACGCCACATCGGTCTCTCACTCAGGCACAGGAGGATAACATTTCCATGCGACCTTTTATCTCCTGTGCCACCAAAACACTGGCTGGAGAATGATGCGTTTTGCTTGGATTAACCACAGAAACATAGAATCTACCAGCAGATCGGCCCCTTCCGGCCCCTATCTTGTCCTGCTGCAAAGACTCAAACATTAATCAGTCGTCGGACTCGTCTTAGATTCCGGAGCCGTATGCTTATCCCATGCATGTTTAAATTCCCTCACTGTATTAACCTCTACCACCTCTGCTGGGAGGCTGTTACGTTACACAGGTCATGTCTAGAAGGACATTTTTAGAAATAGCTAGATAGAGATGATCGAGAGGACCCAACACCTTTCCAACAGCGAATCGTTACCCCTGAGTTCTGACACTCACAAAAAAATATATATATACATTTTTTATCGCAGTAAATAATCGTTGGAATCGGTTAAAGACGCGTTTCGGATTTTCTATTCAAACTCCAAGACGGTCAAACCGGAGCTGCGGGCAAATCGCTCGTCTGAACGGCCAATCCGCTGCCGCGTCACCCTGAACGGCCAATCCGCTGCCGCGTCACCCTGAACGGCCAATCCGCTGCCGCGTCACCCTGAACGGCCAATCCGCTGCCGCGTCACCCTGAACGGCCAATCCGCTGCCGCGTCACCCTGAACGGCCAATCCGCTGCGCGTCACCCTGAACGGCCAATCCGCTGCCGCGTCACCCTGAACGGCCAATCCGCTGCTGCGCCACCCTGAACGGCCATTCCATGGAAGAACGTCGAGCCTCCCGGGAACGGATTTTTTTTCATACAACAAAAAAATACGTGGCGAGGTTTCTCAGGATTCCGGCCGATACGGAGCTCGATTCAGGGTCACGAAAAACAAAATACGCGATTAAAACACGAAAATACATTCCTGCGGGACCCAGGCGGCAGCGAGACATTCTCTGCTTATTACGGATAATAAAACCAGAAACTACCGGCAGATCGGCCCCCATCCGGCCCCCGTCTAGTCGGCCCGTTTCTCCTGCTCCAAAGACTCAAACCTTAATCAGTCGTTGGCCTCGTCTTAGATTCAGGAGCCGTATGCCTGTCCCATGCGTGTTTAATCCCCTCGCTGTATTACCCTCTACCACTTCTGCTGGGAGGCTGTTCCACTTATCTACCACCCTCTTAGTAACGTTAAATATTTGCTATGACGAGGTGATGACCTTGGTGTATTTTGCTCATTGCGATCAGATATTTTCTGATGCATTTGTTTTGTTTGTTTGGTTTTTTTTTAAATCACACGCTTAAAACATACGTGTAGAGTTTGGAAATAACCGCAACGTATCTAAAGAAATTTTCAGCACGTGCTGTTGGGTTTATTAATGTGATGTAAATAAATACACAACAAATAAACCCTTCGTGGCAGACGGCGGAGACGCACTCACTGCTACAATATTTCCATACATCTGCTACAGTAAACAAACACACAACACATATATAAACAGACACACACACTAACACATGCGCGCACTACCACTCAAAAGTTAATGCTGTAAATGACTATTGTAGCTGGAAACGGCTGATTTTTAATGGAATCTCTTCATAGGCGTACAGAGGCCTTTATGCACTCCATCATTCCCGTGTTCCAATGGCCCTTTATCCTCCATCACTCCCGTGTTCCAATGGCCTTTATCCATCCCATCACTCCCGTGTTCCAACGGCCCTTTATCACTCCCTGTGTTCCAATGGCCCTTTATCACTCCCATCACTCCTGTATTCAATGGCCCTTTTATCAATCTCCATCACTCCCGTGTTCCAATGGCCTTTATCACTCCCATCACTCCCGTGTTCCAATGGCCCTTTATCATCCCATCACTCCTGTATCAAATGGCCCTTTATCACTCCCACACTCCCGGTGTTCCAATGGCCCTTTATCACTCCCATCACTCCCGTGTTCACTCCTGTATTCAAATGGCCCTTTATCACTCCCATCACTCCTGGGTTCCAATGGCCCTTTATCACTCCCATCACTCCTGGGTTCCAATGGCCCTTTATCACTCCCATCACTCCCGTGTTCCAACGGCCCTTTGTCAATCTAATTACTCTCTCCTATTGGTGAGTTGCTGCTTATTGTTGATTGGCTCAGGCACCCCTTTGGAAAGGTCGGGGAGGAGAAGTGGAATGACATAAAAATAAATGAGTTTATTTACATGGAAACCCGTGACGGAAAGCATACGACGGAGAAGCGCTCCGTTTCATCAGCCGTTTGCGGGCAGCGTCCGGGTTCTCTGGAAACGTCCAAGCGCTGATCTCGTCCAGGACGCAGCGGCAGATAAGATTTTACACGGGCGGCAGCCGTTATCGATAATAATATAAATTTCACTGCGTAACGCGATCTCTGGGAGTAATCAATGCCGGTGACTGCCAGACGGACCAGAAACCACCTCCGGAATTCTGATGCCGAGAGCACTCTGTATATTCCTGCCGGGTCCGATACCGTGTTTTGTGTAATACACCCTAACGCCCTCTAGATTGTAAGCTCCTATGCGCAGGGACCTCCTTACCCCTTTGTTAGGTTATATATTACGAGTTATGTCCTGTTTTTTGGGGGGTTTTTTTACCCAAAAGGTTTAAACATGCATTCTGATTTGGGGCGGCCGCCCGCGACATTAAACTGCCCCCGTAAAATCAAACTATCGTTTCCAGCCAAGCAGTAACATAAGCCTGGAATAAATTGGCTTAGAGACCCCCCTGAGAGTTGGAAACACAGCCAACAACCCAAAAAGTTGATAATTTTTCCGCAAATAGCCCGATCCGAACCAATTCGCCGATATCTAAGCCTCTTAAAGGGCGCAGACTTTCCGTACAGAGAACGAACTTTCTAATTTGCAAAGTTAATTGGATATTTTTTTATTTTTTTTTTACGTCCGCCCCGGAGCCAAAAGGAAATCGCGACATTTAATGAGATTACGGAGGGAAATCCTGCGTCTTTTTTTGAATAGTTTTCCCTCGGAATGACCTTAATGACCTGCGTGAAGAAATCGGCCCTCTCAATAACAACCATCTGGAGCACCTGGCCGCACTCGTGCCATGTGCCCCCCCCCCCCCCGGATCCTATTTAAAAAGGGGCTGACGGTCACTCGGAGATATTAAGATAAGAGAAGCACTCCGGGTCTCTGGTTACCTTTCAATGTCTCTGGGAGGCCAGGATTTTCCAAAACACGCACACGCACACGCACACGCTAATCCCATTATACCGGACCGGGATAATCCTTTGAGACCGGGGGGTTTCTAATCTGTACTGTAAATATTAAAAAGGTGCTAATAATTGATCCATACATTGAGCCCGCAATAAAAACCTCACGTGAAAACCACAGGAGGACAGGGGGTCGACCGATGGAGAATAAAAATACGACTTTTAGGATGAACATCCCACCCCCCTGATGGCATATAAAGAGGGTCAGAGGCTTAGATTGAATGGAAAGAGGTTTTACTTTGCTGAGAGGGTGGTAGATGAGTGGAACAGCTTCCCGGCAGAAGCGGTAGAGGGTAATACAGCGAGGGGATTAAGCATGCATGGGATAGACATACGGCTCCTGAATCTAAGACGAGACCAACGACGATGATTTGAGTCTTTAGGGCAGGAAAAGCGTATTATTCATGTATTATGACTTTTTAATAAGACGTCGTAGAGAACGAGGCTGTCGCCCCTAGCAACGCCGAACACAACAGAGCGACGGCGAAGGAATTCCACCCCGAAGGCAGACATGACACGGACTCAGAAACTATGACGTGTCGGTGAGTTCTGGAGACTTTGTAACAAGACACACAAATCACACGGACAAAATTAAAGGGACGGCTCGGCGCCCCCCCCAACCAGAAATGCCTATTAAAGTGCTTTGTAAGTATGGGGGGGTCGTGTTAGACCTCCTGGAACTCTCCAGAGTAGGAGATGCCTTTTGATATTTGGGGTGCAGGGTAGTAGAGCAAAATTATTTGGGGGGCGGTTGCGATTTCTCATTTGGAAACCAATGGGGGGGGCACTTTCCACGCAGGCGTTCTGAACAGACCCCCGGCCGGACGAGATCTTTTTGGCCAAATACGTCTCCTGCGTGCAGATAGCGGGAGAAAGGGGCAAATAGATATGGGGGGGGTTGTTCTGCAGGATCCCCCCCCTCATGCATTTGCAAGGGGGCGTGGCTATTTAAAGGGACCTCGTAGCCATCATATACATTAAAGTAAATATACCGGTTACCGGAGTATAACACAACTGATAAAGCGAATCGTAGGCTTCACGCCCAGCACAGAACAAAACGGCCACAAAGGGAGGCTTCACAAACAGGACCACTTCCTACCGTCCAAAACAAACAAAAAAACACCAAAACTTTATAACGGCTTGGACCCCAAGAGCTTCCGCAGCAGCCGAGGTCCTCACGCCGCACGCATTCTGATCTCCACTCATTGAGTCTGTGACTTAAAGCCCACAGCGCGGCGTGCGAGGCCATTGATATGCACAGACCGCAATCTCTCTCGTTATGCGATTCCCGCAAAGAAATCTAATTATTGTCGGCAGCTGTCTGACGGGATTAAAAGCCCCGACACCCTTTTGTTGTGGTAAGGATGCCCTCCGTCAGATAAGTGGATATCGCCCCCCCCCCCGTTGGTGAGTAGAGGAGATAAGGGGCATCCTTGCCTGGCTCCTGGAGCTCATCAGCCACAGAAAAAAGGCAGAATCGGATCGGATGATCTGTTACCCCGAGAATATCACGCATCGCACCAAAATTCACACTAAATTCTCCCTGCTCCTGTAAATAATCCACATTAAATCCAACGTTAAACACCCGCAAATCCGTTACAATGACAAGAGGTATCTGCCGGCCATTTATTTATTTCGTGCGCGCCGTACCCCGAGCGTGAGGGTTGCATGAGATGCAGGAACTCAAAGACGCTTCTAAAGAATCTTAAGACATTTTAACCGCAAAGACACAGAATGCAAAAAAATGGAAGTCACTCGTTACATCCTGTTCCATGTGATCCTCTGCAGCTGTGAAGACACAAATTTAACTAATAAGTAAAAAAAATAAAGTATTGGGTCGGATTAAAAGGCACCTGACATTCAAAAAGCTAATTGTATGTAAATCGTTGGTGCTACATAAAGAAAAAATAAGATTATTATTATTAATAATAAATGTATGTAGGATACATATAAAGCAGGTTATCTGGGGGCTTGAGGGCGGATATTTGGGACCCTCCGGAGGATGTAAAGGAGAGGAACGGTGGAAATATTATTTAAAAAGGACAGTCTGTAATTACAGTAATTACTTAAATCAGAGACTGAAAAAGAAGAATAATGGGTTTTATTTACCCCGTTTAATTTATAAAGCCGTTTCCTGTAGATCCCTGCGATCCCCTCATACCCCACAAACATTCTGACCTCCTAGAAAAGAGGGGGCATCAGGGGAGGAGAGGGGGCATCAGGGGATAAGGCCCAAGGAGGGACTGGACTTCTGGAACATACATCCTTGCGTGTGTCATTATTGCTTCGCCAATTGCAAAATTAAAGAAGAAACCGGTTGGGAAAAAAGTCTGAAATCAAAAACGTATAAACGTGACTAAACTCACTCCTTATAGCCAACAGACATCTTTCTTCAGAGTTTATGGCAAATATGGTTCTTCCACCATTGGCGCCTAACCCATCGAGTGGAGGTAAACGAAGCAAACTCAAAAGCTTTGATGTAATGACCATCAGCTAAGTATCAAGGAGAAGGAACGACGTAGAACCCAACGTCTGTGGAGAAGGCATCACGATGACCCTGGTTTTGCTGATGTCGTTGACCAAGTGCTAACTTTCTTCTTGACCGATAGGAAGGATGCTGCCGAGACCTCAAGTCCAGCTCCAGCTCCTGCCAGCCATTCACCGGTCATTCTGAAGGCAACATCCCAGCCCTTGGACCATTTGTTTCTTGGTGGGATATGAAATCTCAGCCAAGGAGCAGATGGACTTCACCGCCGAGTGATGAGACTACATGGCAGGGTACGCCTCGTATTAGATGGAGTCTTCTAAGCCTCGTCTTCAAGGTCTTAGACACTTCTCCGGCTGGTGGCAGCCTAAACTCTGACCTCATTCCATAAAACCCAACAAACCCTTAGAAGAACATGGAAGGAGTAACGGTCCTGGTAAGTAAGTGGCCTACAGATTAACAGAACAAGAGGAACATCTTAAGGAAGGACCTCGGGGACCCGACGGTTTATGTGAAGCTACATCTTGGGTACAAACGTGAAACGTAACCATGACAACGCAGATCAGGAGGAAAATGCTCAGCGCTCTCATCTTCTGCGTTCAGAAATGTTAGAAATAGACTTCTTAATGACATCATTGGTGGGTCTTCGTCTCTGCCCCTCTCACTCATCGTAGGACCTTTAACTACATCGGTTTTTTAATTAAAATATCGTGGCGGTGAGATTTTCTTTTGTAGACCACGGATAATGGAGAAGGCCGCAGAAGAAACCCAAGGGATGTCCTACTGATACTTTCTTTATATTTACACAACTCGTACCCCAACGACAAAAGCGGAAGACACTAAAAAAGTGTCCAATCTAGAAGAATTTCATTCAAATTTGAAACACAAAACACTTAAAAAAAACCCAAAACAAACAAAAAATAACTATGAAAATGAATCAGCAGGAAGCACTCATACTATACGGTCGCTCTCCATTTAACTCTTTAAACCTGGTCACGCGTCACATAGAATAAACCAAATACATTCTCTGTATTATTGTAATACATTTGATTACCATCTCTGCTGGGGTCTATTCCATGCATCCACTAACTGTTATTTACAAAACTGACCCTTTTGCGTGAGAAAGGCATGAGCGAGATATAGTTTTGCGTTTAAAGTATACCCGCGGACACAGAAGGGGTGCGACGGTGACACCTACCATGCATCCTGTTGGTTTCGACAGCCAAAAAAAAAGCCGATTTAATTAAAATACTCTTTTCGGATGACATCAGAGCAGTCTTAAAACATCACACAGGCAAAGATCAGAAACTGCCCTATACCTGCCTACTGCTCCATTATCAGCCCCCAGTCATGAGTTTAGATGGGACTCTCTGATAATGGGGGGGGGGG
>VKOC01026805.1:0-45289 GCA_009364415.1 Spea multiplicata
GGGTATAGGGCATATCTAGGGGTATAAGGCATATCAGGGGGCACAGTGGCATATCTGGGGTTATAAGGCATATCTGGGGGGCAGAGTGGCATGTCTGGAAAGCTGTTACAGAATGTTTGCGGGAGCGGGCGGGATTGGACACATATGTTATGGGAGCGGGCGGGAGTGGAACACACACATTGCGGGAGCGGGCGGTAATAGTCAGAAATTCAGCGGGAGCTGGCGGGATTAAGAAAGGAGTCCTGCGGAGGGCTCTACATTAAAGTCCTGTCACGGACTGGGTCCATACAGACAACTGTAATGACCCAGTGCGCCCAAAGATTGGGTTTAGGAGTTGTTGCACAGTAGCGGCATGGACAGGGCCTGGATCAGGGCGACTGCACTCTCCCGGTGGGCATCTAGGGTTGTGCAGCCACATACCTGGGCCCTGACATAGCAGCTGATGTAGTGCAGAACAAAGCAGAACTTGGAGATATCCTGCACCCTGGAGCAGGCATGAGACATAGCACTAGACTCATGTGCAGGATGCTGCAGGCTGGGAGTATGGAAGCTAAGCAGAGTAACAGCAGAAACATAGCAAGCAAGGGGCACAGAGCGAGCAAGGGACAGGGAGACCTGACATACCTGGTACAGAACACAACTAAGGACAGGGAACAAGGCAAGGAATACAAGGGGATGGAGTGAGGAGCCGGAATCCCCGGATGCTTCTCCTTAAGCAAGGATAGGACATCTTAACTGGGACATGGGGAGAGGAGAGAGGAACCTCAGATGATTCAGGAAATAGAGGGCAAACGCACATAAGAGACGGACAAACATGAATACAGGAACTAGCCTATGACTATGTGATAACAATTGGAGATTCCATCACATCATATGGCCATAGTATGCTTAGCCCACCACTACTCCAATATTCGGTGGGTCCTAACGCTAAACCCTGCCTACTGAATCACTAATAAGCTGAAACCAAACATTAAACCTCAAAACAGAACCAAGAAGGACATACCTTTAGACTGCAAACTGAGACAAACATAACAAATGGGTGGGGCACAACTTATAAAGGAAACAGGAGCTGAAGCAAAGAGCAGAACTAGAATCCAGGAATCGGAGGTTCAGGACAGAGCATACGGAAATGCAGGAACAGATTACAGCAAAACATGGGAACTGAGGCAAGGCAGGAAAAAACAGAGATATCCAGCGCCGCAGCCTGGATGGACCCTGACAGCATCCCCCTCCGAATGAGCGGACAGAAACATCAACAGAATGAAGGCCCGCTCTCTGACGGGAGAACTGTTTGAACAAGTCAACCCAGGAACCAGAATACTCAGGATTCTGGAATCTCTTCAGGAGGAGTCCTTCTACGACCAGCACTACCGCTTAGCCAACCAACCTCCTCCAAAACAGAAATCATCATATCTGACAGGAATGAGGAAGCCGTTTCTTGCAAACTCTCCTCCGAAACAGAAGTCAGCATATCTGAACGGAAATGAGGAAGCTGTCTCTAGCGGACTATCAGGTTCAAGTGAAGGTACTCTCATAGTAGGGGAACCCCTGTAGACCAGAAGAAGAAACCACACACATTAGGATGCCACCATCTTGCAAGAGGCAAAATCTCTCACAGATGCGCTTGTGACCGCTCTCTGGAGTGTCTCCTGGTGTCTCCTGAGGTTTTCGGTGTCACTGAATGCCTAGCTATCTAGGCATTTGTGTGACACCTTTAAGCTTTGGAGGTTGATCATTAGTGAAAGTGACTCCTTCCAAAACATAAATTAGTAAATGCCCAAAAACCCTATGTTATTACCCTTGTCTGAAAGGTCATGTTTATAAATACCAGCGAAACCATTTTTCTGATCAGGTTCAATATTTTATTTTAATGGCTGTATGTTTAATTTTAAAACGATAATGAACTGTAATGCACAATATAGAGGTTCTGGGAGGAAAACCCATTTGCTGTGTTCTGCGGTTTGTATTTCAAAAGAGGAAAGAATATTATGTGCAGATACATTACTGATTTCTGATGACATAAATGCACAACAGCCAATCATTCACAAGTGATACAAAATGTATAGTAACTAGGGGGTAGGCAACGAGATTGATTCTTTAACCCAGCAGTGCCCTACACTACAATGAGCCCTGTCTGTCTGCATGCCTGAAGGATAATTCAGATAAGCTTTTGTCTTATCCACACTTAGGAGGTAATCCTCAATTGGAACATTCAGGTCAGACAGTAGAATACAGAAAAGCAATATGAGCTGTCAAAATTGTGTGTCAGTAATGGGATAAATACTAGTTATGGTATCTACTAACTGAAATTGAATATTATCATTGATGATCAGAAGTCTGTGTGTGGGATTGGTTGATATTCCAGAACCTGGATTATTCATTGTAAAGGTAGTGTCTCCTTTATGTCGATGGAATGTATTAATAAAGGAAACATGCATTATCATATATCTTGTAGCAACATAAACTGATGCTGAGAAACTTTGTACCAAAACACACTCTATATGGATGCCATATTGCAAAAAAAACAAACGGCTTTGGCGTTTGTCTCATGGTAAACTAAGAAATTTCTACACAGTGAAATAATACAGCAAAAGCAAAATCTAGTGGCAGTTTAAAGGCAGATTACCCCCCACTAGATTTTCATGACAATGCCTGTTTTAATCTGTATTTTTACATCCATTAAAAAAGCAAATACTGATTATTTAATTTAAAGCATGTTTGTGGCACACAAAGGGTATCTGTAGATTGGTCTGTAGTAGGCACATCTCTCTGGGATTAAGATCACTGAATCGCAGAGGCCTATGCCCACAATGAACAGGTCTAGGGTCTCATACGTTTATGCCCCCGGAGCAGTGACTATGCTTATGCTAATGGAGGCCAACTGAACAGAAGGCTGCACAGATGAATGGTGAACCTTCTCATTTTGGTCAGCACAGCTTCTGATGAGGGTCTCACAGGTGCTACAGGTGAATTATTTGCAGTCCTATATGACACCATCACATCCTCCAATCAGTGCTCAGTTGTCTGATGCCTTTGCTGCAGTCAATTACTTTACCCTTGATGTGCTGAGGATTTTGTTGTGTGATTATTGGCATTTGGCCCCTGGTTTGTCTTTTGTTGCTGCTAATCGTCTCCTACCTTGAACTCTGATTTTCTTCCCACGTAAACTAGATCTGGGCTGTCCAACTGGTGACCCTCCATGTACTTGAGTGCAGCCTGTGGCAACCAGCAGGATACGCAGCTAAATTCTTCAAATCTGAGTTGGATCAGCCCCATCGTGGAGGCTGTGGGGGGGTAACCTAACGTGTTGCGTAATAAGACCTAAAAAAGTATACAGGACCTATATGTAATGCTGCCTGTTTTTCTCTGTGTAGTATTTTTCAGCAAGGAAATAAAACAGAGGTGAGTCGCCTCTTATTATCTGTTACACTACAACAATTTTAGATGCAAAGGTCTTGCAATTCCTTGTCTGCAGGGAGGTGTTGGTGATTGCATGAAAGATGCTTAGCTGAATTATTCAAGGGTGTAACAATAACACAAACAGTACATGGTTTCAAGCCTTCAGCATGTGTATGCTGCGGTAATTTGGATAGAACAAGATTCCTTTGAGTGATTTAGGAAAACAAGTTCATGTCACATCTGTTCTGCTGATATTGCTCCAATCAGTTATTTATAACACAGCAGAACAATTTCAGCGCTAAATGCAGTTCCAACTATTTATCCATCATTTAGCAAAGTGAGCGAACAGAAGAAAAATCTAAATCAAATCAATATTTGGTGTGAACACCCTTTTCCTTCAAAACAGCATCAATTCTTCTACCTACACATGCACACAGTTTTATGTCCCCCAACTGTCACTGCCTCTGTCCCGCTTTGCAGGGGCAGAGGAAGGGTGAGGCGAGAGCGGTACTCACCTCGGGTGACAGACCTCGCGCTCCCACCACAGAATGGAGGATAGAGGAAGAATGATGGAAGAAGAGGTAAGAGATGGGGAGAAAGGGGTGTAAGGGCAGTGTTTGTATGTGTGTGTTTGTTAGCTTGTAAGTAAGAGCAGTACAGGAATTTGTAAGCTGGTGTGTAAGGGCAGGGTATGTGTATATGTGTGTGTAAAGGCAGGTGTGTGTAAGGGCATTTTATGTGTATATGTGTGTTTATGGGCAGATGTGTGTAAAGGCAGTGTGTGAGGGTCCTGGAAGGGAGGCTGACATTAGCCTTTTTTAATAAAAAAAAAATCTCAGCAGTTTTTTACTACTCTATCAATGATACTCAGTCAGCATTATGGTGGACACCTGGCTGGCTGAGAATCGAGGGAATTGTTCACAGCTAGCATCTGCAGGTGTTGACTGCACTTCCCATGATGCTCAGCCAGCATTATGGAAGAAGTATGTCTGGCTGAGCCTCATGTGGACTGTAGTAGCAAATGATGTGACAGGTGTTAGTTGTGAATTATCCTCCCACAATGCCTAGTCATTGTGATAACCTTGCTGGCTGAGCATCATGGGAACTGTAATTCACAGCTAACATCTCGGGCTTTATCTACTGTTAACTGCTCTTCCCATGATGCTCAGCCAGCATCATGGAAGTAGTATGTCTGTCTGAGCCTCATGGTAATTCAATTCAATGTGTTGATTATTTTTAATATGCATAACTGTGCTGAAATGTGTTTTATGCGGCGATGCAAGCGCGACATTGTAAAGTGCAAGTTCCGCAAGAGCGATTTAAAAAAAAAGTGTCACTTTTTCACCTTTTTAAATGTGGGGAGGTATGCAGTTTGTTAAGGAATTTGGCAGGTAGGTTGTATTTTAGTTAGAACATGTTTAAAGCATTGTTACTTACTAAATATTATCTTTGCCATTATTCGGGTGTAGATTGTTAATTTGTGTATTGGTTATTAGTATATATCTCTTGCAAAATACCATGTGCTTCTGTAACTAGCTGCTCAAACACCATCTTGGTGCAGAGCTCAGAAACGGTTGCACTAAAACAAATCTGTTTGCTTTTGAGTGATCACAAGTGCATTTGCTTCCACTAACTCAATTTGTGTCTTCTGCCTTAAGCGAGTGTTTGTTAGTGTAAACAAAACTGTAAACATTTTTATCTGGTGAGCACTTTGAGCATAATTTGGGTTGTGAACACAGTGACTCCATTTTGAATGATCTGTGAACACAGCTTCACAGATTTACAGTTATGTGCCTTACTCTCTTTTCTCACTTAAACATTGAAGTTACACTTTTTTGTGTAGTTTGGTTTTGCAGTCTACACTTGCCATTTTTTATTGTAAAACTTGATGTACAAATAACGTATAACTCACCCAAAACAACACCACCAGCATTTACTATAAAAGCTGCTCTAAATTATAATATAATCCTTGCTTCTCAGCAGGAGCATGAGGTCCACAGAACCCCTGAGATTTACACATTTATTTAATATAAACGTTTTACTGAATAAAAGAAAGGATACTTCATTAAGGACGTGGTCGACATGTGGAACAACCTCCCAGAAGGTTGAGCTACACAGGACCTCTGAGAGCTGTCATTTAAAGATTTACTCGACTGAAGGGGTGGTATAACCTTCCTGCAGAAATAACTTGAGGTCCACAGAACCCTTGAAATTTTTATTTTTCCTTCCTTCATCTTTGCACTTCTCTATTATAAGTTGCGATTTTGGTTAGGATGTTTAAGATATTAAAATATTTCGTTTTAGAGCGATCTGAAATAGGATTTTTTGAGTACTGTATACATATGTCTGGCATTGCTACAGTTAACTATAACCTGGCTTGCTCTCTCTGTTCCAGTTCATCCCAACGGTGTTTGATGGGACTGAGGTCAGGGCTCTGTGTGGCCGGTCAAGTTCTTCCACACCAAACTCATCCAACCCTGTCTTTATGGACCTTGCTCTGTGCACTGGGCCACAGTCATGCTGGATTAGAAAACGGCCTTCCCCAAACTCTTCCAACAATGCAGCTCTACTAACGAATAATACATATTAAAGTACTGAGTACTTTCTTTAAACTGTATGTAAAATAATAATAAAGCACTTACCCCTAGAAGAAGCTTTAAAGGCTTTTCAAGGTTATCTAGGTTTCTTCTACAGGCATATTCTCTGTCTGAAGGAGAGACTTGGATAGTCTTGAGAGCTTGCAATCCATTGCCCCTAAGGTACCCAATAAACGTATCAAACCAAATTTGCCTTAGAAATAATAAGAAAATATGTAGAAGCCTCGCTGATACATATGGACAATATGGAGCCCGTGTCCACCTGGTCCTGTGGTCAGAGTTAAGAGAATGTTAGTCTTAAATGCTTTCACAAGGTAATTACTAGGCCATGTCTAAATCAATGGGGACATCTACTCACCCTATTCTAATATCACTTTTTCAGAGGAAAGCATATAATCGGCACAACATTTAGTTGTCGATTACTTTAATAAAGTGAGGGAATTTAAATAAAGTATGAAACGTTCTTGACCACGACCAACACCAATAACAACCTAAAGACCTTACGGTAGTTAGAAAACAAATGCGTAGACCAGGTACGCCAAATTCTTCGTAACCACCGTCAACTTCCGCACAGGTTATGTGCAGCAACGGATAAACCATTTGCGTTGCTCTAGGCTCATACCTGGGAACTTTATGGCTCTGACTACCCTATCTTGTGGGATGCGACCAGGAAGGTCCCGCTGACGTCGGGGGGCAGTCAGTGGCCATTTAATGGACGTGGGGGACACACAGTTATTCAATTGAGGAATGGGTGTGGAGTGGGGACCGTTCCCCACGAGCTGGAATTTCCTGGTGACAGCGCTTCTTCTAGAGACTTCAGGCGAAACCTGGCAGAGTTACTAGGTATGCTCTAGACCCGACCCTGGGCACCCCCCCCTCCTGAGTCAGCAGTACATTGACCCCATGCGCAGCACCTTCTAATGCAATTTATAGAGGTTGTAGTAAGCCGGCACAGATTGGGGAAAACAAATACCTACCCTGTTACTGGCCCAGGGGGTACATAGCAAGGGCCTAACCCCTGGTTTGGCAGCAAGAAGTCTACAGCCCTCCAGACCTGCCACCAGCCCAAGACACCTCATTTATTATGTATAGAAAGTTTCCTCAATCAACCCCTTGTTTTGTTGAACGTATTGGCCCAAAATGCCCATCGAAGTCCTTAGCTGGGCCCCTTTGAGGGTCATGACACACTTGCACCTCAGGAACAAACAAACCTCAGCAAAGCGGTGCAAATGACGTGTCTCATCTCATACAGGAAATGAAAAAAAATCAATTTGCAGCATTATCCCCAAGCGTTTACTGACCCCCATAGAGTCACGACTCCAGAGCTTCAAATAACACGTGTCTCTACTACTAGTGAACATATTCCTAAGAAACGTTCTATCACAGTCTGCACGAGGGGGAGAATACACCACGACCACACATTAACCCCCTAAAAGCTTCCCGTCTCCAAAATGGCAGATTAAGATTCTGCTGCCGTAAAGCAGAACTTGTGGGCGGGGCGTCGCGGGAATTTGACTTGTTTCTCTGCCCTTCAGATCGCAGACATGGCGGCCTCCGGGAGCAGCGGGCGCCGCGCTGGGGAGTTGTTGAAAAGTCTACCCCGGGTGTCGCTGGCAAACCTTAGACCCAACCCAGGGGCCCGGAAGAGAGTAAGAACACATATTACCGCCAACGAATTATTACTTATATGCCTTGAATGCGCTTTACACAATTAGATGCTATAAAGATGTCTGTCTATTTGTGTGTTTCTCCTTGTTTTCATATATATATATATATATATATATATATATATATGTGCATGGATCGATGTCTAACTGTGTCTGTGTCTAACGTGTGTGTGTGTGTCTGTGTCTAATGTGTGTGTGTATATGGATGTGTGTGAGGATGTATGGATGTCTAATTGTGTGTGTGTGTGTGTGTGTCTGTGTCTGTGTCTATGTCTGTGTGTGTGTGAGCATGGATAGATGTGTAACTGCGTGTGTTCTGCAGCGTTACTCTAACTGTTCACATTCATTAACTGCAATCATTTTAAAGTCCTGCGTGATGATACTGAGGGAAAGCACGTTTTGTGACAAATCTGTTTTCTATGGCTAACACCGTACAACTCTCTACCACGACAGCCCTGTGCGCCTCATTTGTGTATCTAGATGGGGTTCAGCAGGTTTTATATGCTTTGTGATCTTCTCTAGCGTCTCACTTGTGTTCTAGATGCGCAGCGTGAGAATTATTTTTGCGCAGTTATACTTGGGTGTGTCAGGTTTTCATGTTACTTGAAGTACCTATAATGTATTGATTTTTTTTATGGTGTCTGAACTGTTTTAACTTATGGATATGCAATATTTATGAAAAATATTAAACTTCTAGAACAAAAGTAGTAATATGGTAATTTGTCTTTAAGGATTTTCCGGGTTGCCGGAGATTTAAGTTTTTGGTGATCTTTCAAAGTACTGGTAAGCTTCTAGAGAACTCATAAAAAATATGAGTTAGTTTGACCTTTACAAGCATCCTGAAAATAGGTAATTTTTTTTATTGAATGATAACCGTGCTTTTCTTGGCAATTGTGAAGAACACATAGCCCCCAAAAGTAAATGATTCTAAAATAAAAATGTACCTTTCTGCTCAGCAGTCATCCGTATAGAAAAGTGACGGTTTGTATGTATAGGAGCTCTATTTCCACAACAATCGGACACCTTCTAGTCTTTAAGCTGTTTGATTCTGCAGTTAATCTGATGCTCGAGCTCTGAAAACATTGTGACTTGGTGAGTTTTGTAACGTTTGCGGTAATACCAGGCCAGCTTTGTGCCATGGTTTCAAAAACGTTAGCATGTTAAAATGAGTTTGCAAGATCACCAAAAGACTTATTGAAAAGGCCAATAAATATGGTCAGAAAGGGTTAAGTAGACGGTGTACTCGTGCCTAATGTACAAGAACTAGTTGAAATGTTTTTAAATATGTAAATACATTATGGATAATGTTCAGTTTGTGTCCGTAGATCTCAAGCGTGCTAAAAAAAAGCTTCATTTTGTACTGTTTATTTTTTATTTTTTTCCAGGAAAGAAGACGAGGCAGAGGTATACATGGTGGTGGAAAAAGCGGCCGGGGTCACAAAGGAGAGAGGCAGAGGGGGAACCGTCCTCGTCTAGGCTTTGAGGGAGGTCAGACTCCTTTTTACTTGGTTATCCCTAAATATGGATACAATGAGGGACACAGGTATGTGTGGTGGTGGTGGTACTTGCTGCTCCACAAAACCCCCAAAAACGATATTCTTCCAGATATGAGTTATTTTTTTGTGTATGTCATTGGTGAGCTTTGCGTAAGTCGGGCTGTGGAGTTGAGATTGCGTGTCCTTAAATTTGTCTCTGTGCACATAAGCATTTTTTTCTTAAATATATTCACTCCAATAAAAGAAATTCAAACACAATACTTGTGAAAATGAGTCTAGTTTAAACAGAGCAATGATATATGGTTGGCAGAAGCAGGTATATTTATGAAGTTAAATAAGTTATCCTTTTTTCTAGTCTTACTAGCCAAAGCTTGCTAATAGCAGTTACCCGTTTAATGGAATGAATGTGTGCCGTGGTAACGCATTGAAACTCATTTAAGTTATAGCAGCATGATGTAGAAGCAATCAAAGAAATAAATGTAGCGCCACATAAGCTTTCAGCACATCAGATGTATAAAATATGTGCAATATTCACATAGAAATATATAATAGAGAACGCCACCAAAATACTCAGCGAGTCAAACATCAAACAAAGAATAAACTTGAAATCTTTATATTGAGGCTCCTCAGAATAAAAACATCTAAAGAGCCCTCTCGGCCCCTGAAAGCTTGTGAGACTAAATATTGGCCCAATAAGCGGTATTGCATTAAGCTGAAGACGGTTAAAACTTCTAAGGCATGTGGAGAAAGATTTACCACTTAAAGGGGCTTAAAAAACATTTATGTTCGTTATGCATTATAAACAACCAACATTACAAAGCAGCTCCTGGGCTGGCCCTGCATAATGCATAGTTCAATTGCTAAGATAACTTTAAAGAAATCTCACTGATTTAATTATACAGGGCTAACTAAGCTACAGAGCTTAACAGTAATGGCAATACCTCTTTCCATCTTTTACTAAACTCATGTATTACTTTTCCGGCAGCACCTGTTTGCAATGTCTTGACAGCAGAATTTAATCTCAATTGATTTTCCAAAGCATGCTAATTGCTTCATCTATTATACATTATACATTGTTCACTTGTTATAAAACCAATTTACTGCTGGCATTAATAGATTGCATTGAATCGTATCTGTATATTATTCAGGAATATCTTTGGATGCTCACGTCTACAGTATAAAAGCTATTATATTTTATCGTTATTAAATGATCATGTTCATAGAATTATTCACATTGTATGAGCAACATATTTTACAGTGATGGCTTTCTAATGAAGAACATATTTCTATATCCAGCTTTCGACGCCAGTACCCACCTCTCAGTTTGAACCGTCTTCAGTACCTCATCGATCTGGGAAGAGTAGATCCCACACAACCAATTGATTTAACTCAGCTTGTCAATGCGAGAGGAGTCACAATACAGCCTCTTAAAAGGGACTATGGCGTCCAGCTTGTGGAAGAGGTAAGGCATACATTGATTTCTGCACTGACATTCATGGTATCTCATAACAATTATGGCAAAAGGAAAACAGCTGATACATGGCTTACTGTAGTTAGCAAATAGTTGCCACAATTGTGTGTCTGATGACGGCCCAATGTCCCCTCTGTCGGCAAGAACCTCCACTCCTGGCCCTCAGCCGACAGAATCATTGCAATGGTGCTCAGTACAGAAGCACTGGATATAGATATGGCTGATCGCACAAGCTGTGGTCAGGACAGGTGAGTGATCTGCAGGTCATAATTAGAAATGGGGCAAACCATGTTTCTCATAGTAACACAGGAATTTAGTATATATAAAAAAAAAAAGACACAGGTCAATAAAGTTCAACCCTGCTGTTGATCCTGAAGAAGGACTAAACCTACATTGAAACTATCTTCAAAAAAGTAAAATTAATTAAAATGTAAAATGCATAGAACATGCGTGTTTAAAGGGACCCTAGTGTTCTGACAGGATGTTATCAATAGTACCCTATAGTTACAAGAGAGAGATCATAGTGGTGTACACTGCAAAAAAGGGTTTCGAATATTACAACTACCTTGTACACTTTCAATAGAAATATACAATTCAAGCTTATGCACCCCACCAACGCAAAGGTAATAAGACATATTGAAAATAATGTAATGTGTAAGGGACCTTTTGGAACTATAAAAACGCTGCACATAAGGGATATCACTCTGATATTGCTAAACAGTGCCACTAATCTTGTGAAAGAACTACTACCCAATATTTTGTAGTCAATTTTTCACCCCAGTGGGTTTTTTTTGTATTCCTAATCAATATTGTGGTATATATCCATATGTGGCTTCAAACCAAACCTAAAAACTAAAACTAGAAGTGGGGAAATTTATGGTTGAAGAGATAACAGGAATCTGAAAACTGCCATGGCCCTATAGGTTTACGAGAGAATACCCAGTTGTGTCACACTGCCATCTGATGGGCAGTTTCTAAAGATAAAAATCAGGAAAAAGGTTAACTTGTATCTTTATACACGGTAGAAAATACCTTTTTGGTGCACTTAAACATTTAAAATGTCCAAAAAACTGTTTATACGTGTGTGATATTGCTATATTTGGGGTATGCCGATGGACACAAATTAGATATTTGCAAAATTTAAAAAGAATTCTGCTACCAACTATTTTTATGTGTGTGAATGTGTTATCAAAATCAGTGAAAAATACAATTTTCACATAAACCCTTCAGAATTGTGAGAGTAAGGATTGTTTCCAATCCTAGCTGTCTCAGGGTCCCTACCTAAATAACATTTATTCTTACAAATTCTGTGGTGACCAGGCTGGCCGTCATTTGCATGCCCTAAAGTACAAGCATCACATACGTGTAGCTCAACCCTGTTAACGGCTCTATTACAAGTTAAAACAAAATAACTGTGGTCTATTGGCCATGTTTCACCATATACACTGAGACCCTTCAGGCGCATGAAGAAAATGTTTACTCCGTCCTTGTCCCATTATGAGACTCCTATGAATTGTAATTCTCATTCTGTAGGCTCAGTAAACACTAATGACCACCAGGCTGCACTATCACATAGAACAAACCATTCATTTGGGTTTATGGAGTGGATACATAATTCTCACATTTGTACCTGAACAGCTTTTTAATTTAGGATTTTAAGGTCATTTAAATTACAGGGATTTTATATCACCATTGGGGGTTATCAGTTGAGCATTTTAATAGTGCTCACCAAATCAAATTACATCGGAAACCTGAAAAAGGTGACGTTACGTGAATTAGTAAGATTAGCCGGGAAAGCGGATGTTGGCACAGACTTCCCACGATGTGGGTGATGTTGAGGTGTGTGGTAAAATTTCGGTACGGTAATTAATGATGATTTTCTGGGTAAAAAGTAGCACTATCCATAGCAGCCAACGTGGAAAAATGGTAGTGGGATTTCGTGTTGATTGAGCTTGGAAGCAGAGCCAAATGAAATATGAAAGATTTCAAATGAGGATGCCAGTGGTGCATAATAGTGGCAAAACCACGCAAGACAGCGCAACGCAGTATGAGCGGCTTACATGAATACAAAATAAAAACTATAGTGCTGGAATGTTATACATGAGAATGAATGTTTTGTAATGTATTCTGTTTATTTCTGTTGGACCAGTGAAACCAAGCTGGTTTAATTCAACTAAACGTGGAAGTTTGCAATCATTGTGGTTTACAACGTGCGATAACACTATGATTTGTTGCACCTTAATTGAGTCAGAGCAAACGTGCCTTGGAGGTTCAGGTTTTGAGGATGACTTTAAGGACAGCGTGGTGGGAATAATCCCTGATTTAGATTATCATAATACAGGGTGGGACAGTGGCGTCAGCCAGCCCATCTTACAGAAGTTGTTCGCTGCAGACCTCATTGCGATGGATAGTTGCCACTTAGTGAATAAACCATATTCAGGTGGGTTGAAATGACATGTGAACAATAGAATGACTGTGTGTGTATATTAAGTATATTCAATTGACAAGTTGAAGTCCACTTACGAGGCTTAACACAATGCAGGGTCTTCATTGTATGGTTTGTTTTTGGGTTTGATGGCAGTACTATGGAGCAGGTAATAAGTTGTGAAACTTAATATATATCATTATCATATTATATTAGTTCATGGGTGGGGAGCGTTTCGCCATTTATGTTTTATTGGTACAGCAACCAGCAATCTAGAGGCCATCATTTTGTTAACTTGTTTTCTTTACATTTTTTTTAAGGGTGCAAACATCTTTTCAGCTAAAGTTAATATTGAAGTCCAGTGGGCTTCAGAGTTGGCTATTGCAGCAATCGAGAAAAATGGTGGTGTTATAACTACTTCCTTTTATGACCCAAGGAGCCTCGGTGAGTATGACAGATTTATTGCCGCTAAACATAACCTGCTGCAGAAACATTAACAAATGTAAGAAACAGAATATGTTAGTAACCCGTGCATCAGTTTGAGTAGATTGTGGCAGTAGGTTTAAATTATAGTTATTTTTTACTTTCAGAGATACTTTGCAAACCAGTTCCATTTTTCATGCGTGGAAAGCCAATCCCCAAGAGGATGCTCCCCCCAGAGGACTTGGTGAAGTATTACACCAGTGCTGAAAATCGTGGGTATCTGGCAAATCCAGGAGATATTGTGGAAGCTAGGAAACAACTGGCCAAGAAATACGGTTATATATTACCGGAAATCACCAAAGATGAACTATATCAGATACTGTGCACACGCAAGGACCCCCGTCAGATATTCTTTGGGCTTGCTCCAGGCTGGGTGGTCAACATGTCTGAAAAGAAGATCCTAAAGCCTACAGATGAGCAGTTGCTGAAATATTATAGCTCATGAGTACCGAGGGCCACCCTTTCGAAAATAAACATTTTCAGATTGAAGCACTGACATCTTATCTCTATAAAAAACTATCTTTTAATGAAAGTGTATTGCACTTATGCTGCCCTCCGTTATTTACATTTATTACATCTGTTCATTTGTCACAATTAAAATATATGAAAATTAAATGTGGTTTGTCTTTTACAGCTTCCATTCTTGCAACAGCAGCTTTATCATAACACGTTTTAGTTAATTGATTGTTTGGCTATATGTAGCATTAACAAAAGTCCTTCTATCCAGAAAGTTTTGAATACATACTTGGGAACAAGAACTAACGTGCTTAAGTGCATAATGGTTGTTCTGCTTTACGTTAGTAAGTTTGAGCTATTAAAAGAAACGGGCTATAGATTACATTACATTAGGCAAATTAGTAACTTGACCAAGTGTTATGGAGCTAGTTCAGTATGATGGTAATCTGCTGTCTATAAGGAAACGATGAGCCCTTTTTTGACTTCACATAACTAGGAGGAGCACAGAAACCTAAAATTTGATAAGAACTATCTGTCCCATCCATAGTCTGCCCATCTTCCTCGTGTAGGGCCAAACCTTAGTCAGCCTTGCTTAGATTCAGGATCACATGCATGTCTGAATGAACTAGATTGAATGAAAGATTCATTCATTCATTTCTTAAAGGAAAATATTCCCCTTTTAAGAGGCAGGCATAGTGCTTGAACATTTTGTGCCAGGCATTTCTCTTCCTATAGTCTGATATGTTCCATCTTGTTAAATTGATCGTCTTTGCACCATGGAGGTTAAGGCCTTTGTAGTGTTTTGTGTGCAGTCACTCAGAGGAACTAGAAACTTGTGTATAAAGAATTTAACAATCTTACTGGCTTCCTTAAATAAATACATTCAACGTTCAAAGAACTTGGGCTAAAACAACTGATATCTTCACATGCACATGAGGAAGTGTGCATTTGTTTTTTAGACGTGATATCACCATTTGGAGTAAAATGCTGGCACTTTTCACTGAAGAAATGATAAACATACTGGTGTTGAATAAAGAGGCTATAATGAATGTTTGTTTATGCTGGCCGCGGAGATACGCAAAGGTATTTGGGGAAAAATACCTACATTTTTTTCTATGGTGTTCCATATCTTGTCACGGAATGCAGCGTGCGAGTGCGGTGCGTATTGAACCGAGCCATTTAATTCACTGTAATATAGCGTTATCTAGAGTGCCGGTCTGCATAAAGTACTAGGACTGAATCAGCTGCATTATTGGGACAAACTGTTCTTCATCGTTGAGGGTTTGTTCACCTTATCTGCTCAGCTTTCTTCAATATGTTTTACTAGGGCTGAAAAACAATTAAAAGTAGAGATATGACTGATTTTGCTGGCACTGTCAAGAATACAATTTTAATACCTTGCATGTGTCTGACTGACCTTTAATCAGATAACAGCCGGACAAATCATTAACCACCCTCCTGAGTGCATTTACAGGTATCATATCCTATACATGTTTATATGTAAAAAAACTGTACAGCTTGGCCGAACGGCTTCCATCTTCCAGTGTATATCCCAGGATATAATATATATATGTAATGTATATGCATATATGCATTGAGAGATTAGTCCTTTCAAGAAGAAAACTAATTACAATTCATATTTTAAGAACATTATGTTTTGTATCCTGGAAGTCGGTGCTGCAGGAAGTCCACGTGACAGGCGGCTTTCTTTCCAAGCTTGGATTATGGAGCACTGAAATATTAGAAAGAAAGCAACTTGTAGTATTGCCTTCCTATGTTTGTAGCAATTTTCATTTATGAATGTTTACTATTGTCTTTTCGTTTGTAGTATTCTTGCAGGAAAAGGTCGCCCAAACTGCCGCTAGAAAGGAAGTCTGTGACCCAAGAGACCAGACAACACAAGCACTTTAAAAACTCGTTCTTATCAAGGTGGTGTTTTTGTGGCTAAGAGGGACCAAATTTGGATTAAGATTCAATAATGTTGCTTTTAGGGTCAGGAGCTTCATTTTACAAGAGTTTACACTCATTTAATTATGCAAGAATGTCAGTGTTATAGCAAGGATAATGACCACACTTTAGATATATTGTCATGTCCATCTTAAAAAGAGACCTCTGAGCCTGTGGCTCTATACCTGTCAAATGTTGACCTGAGTAAAAGATACGGCATGACCTTAGATGAAAGACTTTGTGTTCTCTTGCACCAATGCCACTATATTAACTTATGTAATTATATTAGGATATTGTATGAAACTACCTCTGATGGGAAATTTATAAGTGGAAAGGTTGAAGGAGGAGGACTGGGTAGCAATATCTGGGTCATGAAATGAATACCTTTTCAAGGGCATAGCAGAGGTATATGCACGGTCTCATTGGGTATTTAGAGAGACAAAGCCCTGAGTTCATAGTGTATATCTGACAGCATCATTTGATTATTTGTAAAATACATACTCTATCCACCTATTGAGCTTGACCCGGCCCATGTACCTTATAGTCATAACGTTAAGCAGCAAAATATGCCCCAAGACCCTACCAGGGCATTCTACAATGGACAATAGCCCCTGGGCTCAGAGCTCATCACTACTGTAGCAGCTACATGTAGATAATGCGTGGTGTACCAGGTAGAGGCACACTTGGTGTTTCCAATCCTGTGATAAGGACCAGATTTTGTTCCTCAGTCTGTTCATAGAAAATATTCAGCCTGTGTGCATACAGCCAAAGGCATTTACGTCATATATGGTGTTTTTGCCATTTGTGATAAACAGGGTTAAATATGTACAACACGTTCTTGAAGAAGAAAAAAAAAAACACATTCCAAAGTCAGTGCAAGTATCTGCCGTCAGTCTCCTGAAGTCCTTACAGGTGAAAGGGAAACACGATGGTAGGGATAACATAGAAGGTATGAAAACAGGAAACAGATGTCTGGTGACGTGCAGTGATTTGGTACGATTTGCTCACTGAATGTGCTTTTAGTCAAAAGGCAGCTGTATCCTGGTCTTGATATTATAATGCTTTAGATATCGTCTGAGCCAAAACAGCCACGTTCCCCGAGATCCGGTCATTCTCATTTTAAAGAATAATCTTAAAAAGGTGATATTTTATTTGTTAGTATCCAAGTAAATTGACTTATATATTCAGTTCTACCAACCCTGACTGTCATTTGTATTTTTTTTTCTTAAAAAAACCCAAAACATTTTGTTTACTGTTTTGATTGTGATAAGAATTTCCCGTTCTTATTTGTCACTTGGCAGTGCCAGCATCAGAGTTGCTGGCTTCACAATCTGCACTGTCCAGCTCATTATTATCATTATTGTGGCTGTCTTTGTAATGGTTCCATTCTTTGTCCACGGCCAACCCAATCTTTCAGGTACGTTAAAGAGCAATCTGAGTTGGTGCTTCAAAGATGAATGACTGATACTTGTAATCACAATAAATATATACTTTTTGTTGAGAGTGTGGAAAAGCTATACTAGGACTTTGTGTTTGTACCCGTTGGGTATTTTCACTTAAAGGGAGAGCTGAGTTTCACCTCCTCCATTTCACTATACTATGAGCTTGGCTGCCCCAGTATAATATATGGTTAAGTCGCTGAGATTTCTTTAATCTATTCAACAATTGAATTATGCATTATACAGGGTCCGCTCAGACCTTTACACTGGAGAAACTTATTAGAGTTGGTCCTTTTAAAGAATAGTGAAATGAGTGAGTTAACTTAAAACCACAATTCTATCAACTCTACCTTTGTTAAATAGACCCCATTGTATTAGCAATAAAGATGCTTTTGGCATATTATCAACAAGTATTATGAAGGCTGTTACTTCCTTCTATAATGAACACTTTCTCCTAGCACTCACAAGATTTGTTACTCGATAAAAATCCTTTACCTGCATCATCATCTATTGTTACAGCAGCAATAAATCCAGACGTGGATCACCCAATAATAATTAAAGAAAAAAACATAAGCATGGTGGACAAAGACAGTAAGGCTCACATGTTTGATACATTGGGAGTTATTTAAATTGACCCCTTAAAACCTTAATGACTTAGAAGTCAGAGCCTAACAAGAGTAAATAAAAATAAAAGTTGTCTAGCAGCAGTCGGCATCTCTGTGAACAACAGTTCCTGGGGTAGGGGACTGCCTTGCAACTAACAGACATTGACACTACCCGTGTCAGAAATCTTATGCAAACAAGCAAGACTCCGTTCATTCTTTGTGAGTGCTGCTTACCGATCAGGAGCCCCAGAAAACCCACTGAAAAGCCACCCCAGGACAGACTGTAATTGCTCCGGAGAGCAACCACAAGGGCCATAGTGAGTAGCGTGTTGCCTCTCACTTTATACTTAAAGTAAATGTGCGTGAAAAAAGCACAAAAAATGACTGGGGCTATAGTAGAATGGTCCTAAAATAAGTTTACGTAAACAGTTGAAATGCCACCATCGGAAATAACTTGGGGTGTCTAGTTCAAAAATATTTGGTTTCATGTGCATGGAAAGTGTTAAAACACCAGCACTTGAAATACCCTGGAGTGTCTAGTTTTCAAAAAGTTATGGTTTGATGAGGATAAGATCAGTTTGCCCCAAACAGGACATGGGGCAAAACGACCAGATATGGAAAAAAATTGGTTTTGAAATATTAGAATATATTTTGTGGGTCTTTTCATTAGCTTTTGTAGATGAGTAAAATAATTTTCATATAATAATCAGTTTTTTTTTTTTTCATTTTCACCATATTTTATAGATAAGTCGGTCCTTATTGAATGCTACCTGACCCATGTGAAAGAGTAGTTTGCCTTACTGACTAAATGAACCAGTTAACCAAATGTAATTAATAATTGGGTTCAATTTCACTAGATACATTCAGGCATTATTACTACCAGTCCTGTTGAATCTAAAAATCAATAAAATGGAACCTGTCTTGCAAAGTGAAGAAGGCTAAAGGGTCTCAAAAAGCATCACATGATGCTTTAATCTCAAGAAAAGTGGTGAACAACATCTCCAATGGTGACTGATGAGTCAAAAGTGAAACTTTGTGGAAGACATTGGTCCCGTTACATCTGGCTTAAAGGTAATACAGCATTCTACTATAAGAACATCACACCAACAGTCAAACATGGCAATGGGACTATGGGACTGTGATGGTCTGGTACTGTTTTGCTGCTTCAGGACCTTGGCTACTTGCCATAATCGATGGAACCATAAATTCTGCTCCCTACCAAAAAATCCTGAAGGAGCATGTCCGGTCATTAGTTTGTGACCTCAAGCTCAAGCTTTAGTTGGGTTATGCAGCAAGGCAATGATCAGAAGCACACAAGCAAGTCCACCTCTGAACGGCTCAAAAGAAACAAAATTAAGGTTATGTAGTGGCCTAGTTAAAGTCTGATTTGAATCTCATTGAGTTGCTGTGGCACGACTTTAAAAAGGCAGTTCATGCTTAAAATTAAAATAATTCTGCCAAGAAGAGTAGGCCAAAATTCCTTCACAGCGATGAAAAAGACTCATTGCCAGTTATCGGAAACATTTAATCTACCTTTAATAAAGGAAATGATCATTTAAAGGCTTCATTTTGTGTTTACTCGTGCTGCCCTTGTCTTAAAATTAGTTGGATGATGATGAAACATTTAAATAAATGCAAACGATAAATGACAAATAAACAAAAACAGGAAGTTAGGAGAAATACTTTTTAACAGCACTATACATTAGATTACAAAAATAACTTATCAAAATGGTGTTTAACCTTTCGGCACAGAGACACATATTCCACGGGACAAGAGGATCAGCTGCCCTAGGCGCTACTTGTTGAGGGACTATCCTTAAATACCCTGTCTCAATGGCCCTTCATTTCTTTGTTGTTCCATCTGCTTTGAGGTGTGACATCAGGACTGACTGGGACCTCTGAGTTGTAGTTGTAGGTTCTGGTAGTATCTAAATTCTTTAGAGGCTCCGTCACACTGACAGACGTGAATGCTGGGTTTCCTGTTTGTTAATTTATTTATTTTTTTGCAGGGGAAATTTTCATTTTGTACAATGTATTTCAAAACAAGAATAATTGCAGTGCCATAACAGGAAAGTCATTTGACGGGTATGAACAGGATAAAACCATTCAACTATGAATTCTACTTTTGAATGGTAGCTATATATGAGAAGTTGTGTATTTTATCAAATTAATGGTTTCCTATAATTTGGCCAAACTTAGATAAAGCATTTCAGCCAATTGTCTATAGCAGAGGCGCTAAATAAATAATGAACATTTCCTTTCATAACCTAAAATGTAATAACAGGTTCCATGTCAATGTGTTTACAGATCCACATAAAATGCTTTGTTTTTATACTATACGTACATAGTTACCAAAACTGAATACATGATCTAAAAATGTTCCATGGTTCTCTCCAGATATAAGGAAAGATTTACAGAGGTCTAGTCTGTTTACATTTTCTTTCCAACATTTCAGGTGTCAAATCAGGATACCAGTGATGGGGGTGAGGGGATGAGGAGGACTGGCGGCAGGGCAAGTCCATAGGTATAGTCACGCTCCTACCTGCTTAGTTGGAGAGCATCTTAAGTTGGCTTTGGTGGGACTGCAATGGAAGTCTGTGCTGTTGGATAAAACTCTGTTCTACAGCCGTGTTTGACAATCTGGTGTAGTCCTCGGATACTACTAACAGGCACTTTCAAATCTGTTGTTGATAGGAAAAAGGGCTACTTACTAAATGGTAATTTAAAACTGGAAGTGCTTGGTTAGAAATGTTCAGAAATGCCCACATTCTTCTACTGGTGAGAAGGAAGATTGAAGACCCTGTATATCTTTTATAGGTGTATGTAAATACTCTGCATTCTCCGAGTTTTGCTAAATGATTACGTTGATGAAATCATTTTGCAAATGTTGAAATTGCTTATTTGCAAATATATTTTATTCACAGGTATATTTAAGGGTAAAGAGCGGAAAGTAGGGTTTCCAGCATTTTATACTGGTAAGGTTTCTGGAATGGCTTTGACTACAAATTTGCACACTTACAATATGTCACCTATTAGAGCTATGGTGCACTTTGTGAACTTGCTCTGAATCTTTAGATGTGCTGAGATACACTCATCGATTTTGACTGTAAACTGAAACTTCCTTTCTTATCACAAGATATGACCTTGTATCCTGGATGAAAATGTTCTCTATTCAGTTATTAGTAAAATCTGCAATTTGTACTTTAACCCTATGCTATGTTTGTGATATTTAGCTGGCCCAAATGGGCTAGAGCAGGGATCTCCAAACTCGGCCCTCCAGCTGCTGCAGGACTACATCTCCCATACTCCTCAGCCAGCCCCTTAGCTGAAGGAGCATTATGGGAGATGTAGTCCTGCAGCAGCTGGAGGGCCGAGTTTGGGAATGCCTGGGCTAGAGTGACAACTATGTGCAAATGTATGTAATGGCTTTCGGTGGTCATTTTTCCTGAGCCAACCATCAGCCACTTTACCTCTTCCAAATGGGCTAGAGTCCCAACCATGTATGTAGTGGCACGCTGGGATGCCATCTCCTCGTTCACTACACATTTATGTTGGGTAAGCTTCCCTACCTGCTCCAGGATCGAGACTTCAATTAAAGAGGAAAGCTCCACATTTAATGGTAAATCTGCTGGAGAATACCAACGTTTGGTAATTTGCCACTGGTAGCTTAGTCTGTTACATTAGTCTCGTGCCTTAAATTATATATTTTTATTTTAAAATGTAAGTTGGAGTCATTTTTCTATGGAATCCAATGCATTTTAAATAATGGTATCTAAAGAAATCCCTTCATGCCCTTAAATAAAAAAAAAACAACAACATATAATTTGTGTGGGCAAAACTAAACAGCAACAACGCAAAAATGTTAAAATAGCCGTTGTCACGAAGGGTACATAAAATAGATTTTTGTTGTGTAGATGGTGATTGGTCTTAAACCCATTCATCAGAAATCAACTTCCATATATACAAAAGCATATATGGCCAATAAGTTTACCTTAAATGTTTATGAAACTTGACAGATTTTTTTAACACTTAAACAATGCAGGGATTGTGTAAAAATGAGTGTAGTGACTTCCTCCACATGACAAGATGTCAAATTGCTTTTGTGTGTCTTAAGTCCGTGCTTGAATATCTCCTTGGCACAAATCACATCACTGGGGATGTTTAGAAAGGGAACCCTTGTTGTGTGAAGTCACCTCCTTGTAACTCACAGTAGATTTCTGATATTGTATCACAGGAAATTCCTGATGGTCAAAAATATGGGGTGGGGGAACACAGCTGGTACTGATAGTACATCAGCCCTGAGAAACCAATGAGAAACAGTGCAAAAAAGGGGCACCTGGGTCCTACCAGACTGGCACTGAAGAAAAAGTGGTAAAAAGTCAATTAACAATATCGCGTCCCCTACCTTGAAGTAAATAATAGAACACAGGACGTACTTTGTCTGTGAGTAGCTTTATACAAGATAAAAATATGCATTTTTATATCATTGCGTGAAATCAAAATTTTCTTGCAATGTAGTAATTATAAATAATAATTGATCACATATTTTTTCCCCATTTTTATCACAATAAATTAGTAATACAAGTCTGTGCCAATTTGGCATGTTTTTTTGTATTTCAGATCTGAATGCGTCTTTCTACTTAACTTTTTCGTTTTCTACGTAGCAATCTCAAATCCTTTAGCATACCTGGAATATTTATCTAGAGTAATATATTCACGAATCATCTTATTCTCATTTGCCCAATTGTGATCCCTACAAATGTGGAGATAGAAAGGTAATATGATTATGAACCATGTCATTTAACACCATAAAACATATTACAATAGAGCTGTCTATTGCTCAACCCAGTATTCAACAATTTAATTTAGGATTACCGTAGATGCTAATTGTAAATCCCTGGTATTGGGCATAGAAATTTCAAGACATCAGAAGAAGGAATGTCCAAAGTCTTGAGAACCTAGTTATCTCTCTATCTATAACTATAAATCATGGCCCACAAGGATATCACAAAATCCTACTTGAAGTTAAAAAGTTTAGAAAGAAAAGGGCTAAAAATATACTAATTATATTGCTAAAAAACCCTAATAGGATGATGATAAGGAATGCCAAAAACAGCTGATAGATCTTCAAAAATCAGTTGGCAGAATTAATAAAAAGTGGTCTCATCACCATAGTATACATGGTAAAGAGGCAAAATGAAGAAGCATGGGTCTTAAAACGCTTGGAGGCCTTATTCCAAAGGACTGCTAATAGTTAATGAGATGGAAAGAAATGGAAGCATGGAAGAGGAGAAGGCATATAACAAAATCAGTTGGGGGTCCAAAGAGCAAACTTGGGTGTTCAGAATAAAAGTGAATATATATCTCAGTTTAGGGTTATATAACTGCAAGATAGTAATGGAATTTTGTAATGCCTGACATGTGACTGTTTCATGAGTGCCTTATCAGCTATTACAGGAAAAATAATATCCTTAATGTAAACAATAATTGAACAAAATGTTTGACCCCAGAATTTCTCGGAGGTAAAAGTATTTGATTCATCCTGTAGGTCACCTGAGTGCCAGACGGTCCATATCTCATCAGGAAGGAAGGAACCTATTGGGAGCAATGTTAAGATATTTTTGGAATGTGTAATATGTCTGGCATTTCCCAGAATAGCACCCAAGTCTCGATAATTGATTTGTGCCAGTTTTGTAGCAACATAAATAATCCATAGGAGCAGCTCAGTTGGAGAACAAATGTTTAACATGAAAACTGCTATTTGTGCGTATAGTTTGGGTAAAAGTTCAATGGTGTGTTTAAAAGACGTACTCATCATTGCTAAGTTTTTAGCATGTTAGGGCAAGACAAGTTCAACTTATAGTGAAAAATATCAAAAACTATATATTTTTGCTTAATTTTTACAAAGCTCTATACTATACATCTATGATCCCAGACCTTTTAGTTTCATTATAGTTACTTTAAAAGGGGGGGGGACATTCCACAATTTTCCCAATTCTTATTGTGATATCCAAAATATTAAAAAGCTTATTCAGTTACAAATTTTATCTCAGATGAGACAGTTCCTTTATTCAGCTCTGGAGTTTGGGAGTACAAACTACCTGCAAACACTGAGCTTATCTCAGTCTAAAGCTATCAATGAGAGGTCACTGCAAAATAGTACAAACTTCTAACCCTTTGAGTGCTAGATGAGTAAATGTATTCTCTTGTTGTAAGGGCACTGGGTGTCAGATCAGGTAGGAGTCTCGATGCAGGGGCAGCTTCAGATTCAGAGCATGGCCGTAGGCAGGCTGATGATGGATCCAGTTCAGGGCTGCTCTCCACCTTAGCCTAGTCTTTTTCTTGGGAGCCATCTATAGGTAGGAACACAGCTGGAAACCCTCTAACAGGGCACACGCGAGGAGCACGGCTGAAAGCCCTCTGGCAGGGCACATGGCAGGAACACAGCCGAAAGCCGTCTGGCAGGGCACACGGCTGGAGCACGCCCTGGAAGCCCTCTGGCAGGGCACGCGAAAGGAGCAGACCCTCTCTGTCCAAAAGTCCAAAGCCAAGGGTCAAATACACAAGACAGATGCAGCAAAGCAGTAGCTCAGTGTACAAAGCCAGGAACACAATGCTCGAGCACTGAGGTTAGGATAATGTCCTGTTTATATTGGGCCTTAATTACTTGAACGAGGGGCAAGTGTGTCAAGAGCATGCAGGAATAACATGGCCAAGGAGAGGCAGAAGGAAACAGCAGCCCACGATTCACCTGGTGGAGTAGTGGATGGGTGATATATCTGGAATCCACAAGGCTGCTATTTCAAATTCCGGTGGATCCTGACACTTGTATCCTATTCAGAACAAATCAAATGTGGTTTGAATTATTCTTCTACCCTCTTGTGCCAAACAGGTATGTGATGCAATGTTGTCTATGAAAAAAACAGTAAATGAGATAAGGTATCGAACACATTATTAGGTGTCATACCCATGTGTCAGATTAAATATTTACAAACTTTATTTTTAGTACAGTATAATTCATTGACCTTTTACAAAACATACAGTTACAGCCAAGCTACTTATTTCATCATACACCTGCGATGTTTATTGAGCTTTTAGGTTGCTCTGCATCCATAATGTATTTAAGGCGCAGTCACATAAGCATATATTCCCTAAACACAAAAGCATGTATTTACCAGATTTTATGCTAACATTGTGTTAAAAGCTATAAAATTATGCTTGAAGCTGAAAATGAAAGCTTTGTGTTTTTGCACAATAGTGGGTTGTCATGAATTATGAAAGCGTATTACTATTTACTTGGTACTTAGTACTTGGCGATGACAACAGGGTGGAGGCAGATTGTTCTATTACACAGTGCATGCCACCAGTGCATGGACACTTGATAGCTAGCCTGGCGTTTACTGCTAGTCCCTTAGTCAGTCCTCGGCTAGAAATACCGAGGTATGTGGTAGAAATATGTCAGGCCAACCACCCATTAGTAACAGGTATAACAGTATAATGGTATAACATCACGTTTGCAACAGCAGGCCTTTGTCCCAAGATGCATATGGAGTTAGCGAAATGCATCATGGCACCAGGATTTACTATAAACTTCTCCAAACTTCACTCATCTTTGCTCAATTGTTCTGGCAATGTTGTGCTAGGAATTCAATTTACCAACTCTATGTTCCTCATCTCCTACCCCACCTTCTCCTGTATACTTTCTTTTATTCCCTTGGCTTCCTTACCGTTTATGAACCTGTGCTGCTGGCCCTGACCTCTGGATAGTTGCAGGCCTTGATTCTGGATTTTGCCTGGTAGACAATGGTGTAATACAGTATTTTTTGCCAACATTTAGCTGTAGAAATGAGAGCAAAAAAGAGATGACTCCAAAACAAACAAATGCTTGTTAAATGCTCCTTTTTTGTAGACGTCTCTGCTGAATTACTGCATTTCAACCGTTTATCCTGTCGCCCCAGAAAGGTAACATAACCAGCTGTGTCAAAACAGTGACTCAATGTTAAATATTTTGGATATGCCTAACTTGTCGCACATCTTTGAATTGGCATTTGGGAAGTTCTACATGTACCGTATTTGCTCGATTATAAGACGAGGTTTTTTCCACAGCAAATGCTCTGAAAAATACCCCTTGTCTTATAATCAGGGTCGTCTTATGATCAGACGTCAAATATGTCTGACTATGAGACTAAGATCCAGATCCCCCGCAGCGATGCAGGGGACCTGGATTCTCCTGTGTTATGCCCCCCCCCAACTTACCGGTACTTCTGAGTCCCCGGGGGTTAGTCCAGGCAGCGTGTAGAGCTCTACGCAATCGCGTAGACAACTTCCGCTGCAGCCGGGAGGAGGTGCAGTTAGCAGCGCAGACCTTCCCTGGCTGTCAGAGATCAGAGTTCCCTGCACCGGGGAGCCGGCGAATCGCGTAGAGCTCTACACGCTGCCCCGGACAACACACCGCGAGTCAGAAGTTTGGAGGAGTGAGGGGGAGGGAGTGTTAAATGGGGGGCATAAGGCATTTCTGGAAGCAGAGTGCTCTATGAAATGTTTTTTAACCCCCTTAATACCACTCTGCCTCCAGAAATGACTTTTAACCCTCTATACGCCAGAGTGGCATATAGGGGTATAAGGCATTTCTGGGGCAGAGTGGCAAGCCTGGGGGCAGGTTAAAAAAAAAAAGGAAGTAAAAACAAAATATTTTTCTCAACTCGTAAAGCTTTATTTTAAAAAAAAAAATTTTTCTAAATTAACATTTATTGGTAAAACTTTTTATAAAACAACATTTCACTCAGGACTTAAAACACTTATCCATCTTTAAACCGTACTGTAGGTTCAGAATGATCACGATAGTAAGACATAAGTGTGTTGCTTAAAAAGACAATATGGTTTTGTTTCTCCATACAGGCTTTATAGAGACAAAACCTCATTTACTATGTGTAAAATAATTTACTCCACTAGAGGGCAGTGTCGGTCAGTGTCTGAAACAAGCAACTTCTGAAATAAGACTTAAAGAACACAGTTTACATCCCTCCCTTTCTCCTCACCAGCTGTATGTATGGAGCTGCAGTTTTATCCTGTTATTATGTGCACTCTCAGGATACAATTATTGAAAAATAAAAAATAATCACTCAACACAGAATGACTTTTTTGCACCTTTATCTTAAATTGTTATATCTATGTTAATTTAGTTGTCCTGTCAACGCCAATAGATTGATGAATGTCAGGGTTTATCGTAACAATAAAGCAACCAAACTTACTTATAGCACTGAATATTCCATCTTAGTTGTACAGCATGGCATCTTAAATGCAACTATACAAATTACATTTACAGTGCTAGATTAATTGAAGAATGGCCTTGTGATGTGACTAAGATATCCCCAACATTTCACATGGCCAAAGAGAAACACATTTGTTTTTGGTGATGTGGTTGGACAAGTTGCTTGAGTTTAGGTGTTTCAGCCATGCTCATTGCTAACAGGTGTATAAAATCAAAAGTCATCTCTATTGACAAACATTGGCAGTAGAATGGGCTGTATTGAAGTGCTCAGTGAATCTGAACATGGCACTGTCAAAGGATGCCATCTTTGTGAAATGCATGCCGTGTTAGATCTGCCCTGGTCCACTGTAAGTTATTATGAAGTGGAAGCATCTAGGAATAACAACAGCTCAGCCATGAAGCGGTAGACCACGCACACTCAGAGAGTGGGGCTGCTGAGTGCTGAATTATGTGTAGTTTGCAAATCTCACTAGAGTGTTCCAAACTGCCTCTGAAAGCAACATCAGCACAACCACCATGCAGCGGGAGGTTTCTGAAATGGGTTTCCATGGGCGAGCAGCTATATGTAGACTAGGTCCTGCAAACTTGACTTATAGTCATTTCCAATTAACCGGGAAATATAGTTATCACTATAAGGCTTACAAGTTTACTTATAATATCTCTAATTTTATGGCATGCGTCTTAACATTCATTTATAGGCAGACATCGTAATACTTATTTTTGATCTTTGTTTCTTTTAAGAAAAAAAAATATTGGTAGGAGCTATTCATCCTGGAAAGGAAACAGATGTTTACATTTCTAAAGGAGGAAACATGTTAAAATGGAATATAGTTGTTTTCCTTTCCTATTCTGCATTAAAATGGAATGAAAACTTTAATGACCTAGCATGATGGTAATTATCAAATTAATTTACACTTACACTTTAATATATTATTGTTAAGATCTGCCATGGCCACAACTTTTTCTACATTCTGTAATATGACCACATTTAAGATTGGCCAGTAGAACCATTAACTATGACTAGTGTTATTATGTAGCACCAACAATTTCAAGGTACATCACCCAGCACCAAAAACCAACTTGGGAGTAGCTCCAGACCTGTAGTGTAGCGATCTCTCTCCCAATGGGTGCTGAAACGTATGGGATCCGGTGCAAAAATCCACTTTCAAAGGATCACAGGTCACCAGCTGACACCAAGAAATAGAGATGAAGCATCCATTGTAAAATGTATCAAAATGTATTCAAGTCCATAGCCCATAAAATCAAAACGAGGGGTACATAGACTGGAGACACAGGCTAGACGCGTCACACAGTACACTGAGTGTGAGTTGAGGTGGTGCTACCAGCAGGTTAAGCAGCGGCTTAGGGACAAAATTAGCCTATTTGCCTTTTTTTAGAAGACACTTACACAAATGTGACATATGTTCCCCACAGTCATATCTTAAATTTGTATGTATCTTAAAATAAGTTACATCAGGAATAATAGTCAGAATTGTCGTTTAGCATACAGCCATCTGCTTGATATGTGAGGTTGAACGATATAAAAATGTAGGATTGCATTTATCCAGCAGGCATCCACACATTGGTGAATTACCACACTTATTAATTTATATGTCACCACAAATGCAGACACAAGGACATGGTTTTTGCAGAGGTGGTAGATAGGACTTTCTGCCAGTTTCCAAAGATGGACATTTCCAGCTCTGTTTGTAAACAGGCACCTCTTTAGCATTCAACCTCACATATCCAGCAGGTGACTGTATGCTAAAGGAGATGCACCCTGTCCAAGTGGTGTTACTTGTGGCTGGAAGAAAGCCAGTCCAAGCCTGGATGAATATGTCACTAGCCTTGTAACCACCAGTTTAATGCTTGTTGTTACTTCCCTTGAGGCTGTCATGGAAACACACAAGAAAAGCAAGTTTTTTTACTTACAAGCTTAAAATCGAAATAAAAAGCTTAAATTGGAAAGAAAATAATTTAAGGGTAATAGGCATAAAATTGACAGGTTCAAATAAAACAATAATTTATGTATTTAGAATAAATGATTTGTTACATTAAACAATACTGAGAGAACGTGTATAGAACAGTCACCAGACGTTGTTCAGTTTGGAGTAGAGACATTACCAGGTGGATCATGAATTATTAGACCCATGCAACATCACTTACACTACATTTTGGCAGATGCTTGAAAGGCAATTATATTCCAGTGCATTAAAGCTTAAAACGCATGGACTGGGTGAATGCCCCTTTAAGCAAAGAAAAAGAATAAACTAGTTTTTATTACAATGATTTTCTTACATCTTCAAACTTGCTGATGAGATCAAACAAAGACTTTTATAGAATTTACAGTGCAAGTCTTCATATTTATTAAAGCATTTTACGTGACACACCCCACAAGACGTGAGGGGAGAATGCAATATTAAATTCGGGTGAAGAGGTTACAATAATATCTATAATATAAGTGTGATTTGATACTTTTAGAGACACATGGTCTCATGTGCATACTTGATGATGATGATAATATCATTATTGCCTGAATTTCACCATTGCAATAATAAAACAAACAAATATTGACAAACATCAATATTGATTTAATTACATTTTGTATTAGTTACTGGGGTAACATCATATCACTGTTCACTTTTCCAAAGTCACTGGATGATAACAGAGTCAGAGCTACCACTGATGCTGGTGAATAACAATGCTACTACGAACAGACACAGAGCCCCAACGTTTTTGTACAACAGGATTCTATTTTGTATAATTCAGTCACTGACCCCCCCTCCCCTTTAATCTTCTGCATTCATATACATCAGTGGGAGACTATGGGAATTCTCTTTCTCATCTGAATCAAATAGGAGGGGTTGTTTGGGGGAGACAGGAAAGCCTTTATATCCTGTATCCTTGTAGAAGTGACCCTTTAAGAGACAGTAAAAGAACGCTGGAATGTCCTCATTCTGCAGTGGGACCTTTATCTATAAATACTGGACCCTTTGTCTAGAGTGTCCATAAACAATATATAGTATTATATATTCTCCAGAAATCTAGTAATCCTACTTTAGTTTGTTGAATATTTCTTGTTGTCCCTACGATGCTAGGTTTAGTTGCCAGTTGTGTAACCAGAACATCACCCAGCTCTCATCTTCATCTGCCCAAAGTGTCCCTGTTTAGGAAAGCATGTTTATAAGCCCCAAATCCCTCTGGCGTCCCCAATGTCTGTTTTCTTGGGGCTCAGAATGTTTTATGAGTATGAGAGTATTGCAGGATTCTACAGCCCTAAACCATCACAATTGTGCCATGCAATGTTAAAATTGAATGGATGCTTTTTATTGCAAAGCAGAATATACAGATGTATAGTGGGTTATAATCATGTAATGAAGCTTGGTGGTACAGTGAGAATCAAACTAACATTTTTGGAGTCAAATGAAAACCTCATTTTTAGAGGCATGAATGGAAAGTGGTTCAATGTGGAAATTTTGCCTTCTTTGGGTTTACCAGCAGGGGCCGTGATAAATGAAAGATCTTGATGAACTTTTTTCTAAACGACTGTGTTGCTATGTCACAATAATGAATATAGAAAGAGCTCAAAATGTGGTAATAAATGATGTAACCAAAATGCATAGTTTTTTTTATAAATGTGTTGTCCATGTTCCAAGACCTGTGCTCAGGCTGTGATTGTAGGGTTACTGCTAAGAGGTCTTCAAGCCACCAAAAGAGGACATCCAAGTGTAAATATCTTCAATGCTATAAACGTATCACAAAATATCAAGTGCATATTTTATTAAAAGAAATGACTTCAGTGCATGTATTGCGCAATTAGCATTGGGAAGAAATTGAATTTGTTTTTGTATGCAAATGAATATATATTTGCACTCCGGTTTTGAAGAAGCCGTTCAACTCCTGACCTTAACACAAGAAACCCCCTTCACTTTCCTTTGAAGACTTGTCTATATACAGCGAAAGTTCAGGGTTATATGGCACAACTGATACAGGGACTCACAAAGATGGGTGTGGTGTGCTGATAGCATTCATGATTAAGTGCTTTCCTGTGTCAAATATAGCCTATAATATACTGCAAACAGGCAGTTGATTTTTATACAAACTGATCTGGCTGCCATTGGGTTCGCTGACATTTCATACTTCAACTTAAAATAAATCCAGAAACAGGAAAGAAAGTACAAAATTATTGTTTTAAGCTGACTGTGAGGTCTTATCTTCAAAGTGGCAGAGTCTCCATTGTATTTCGAGAAACTGCTTTGCACTACTGGCACAGATTGCTCAGTCGCTAAGACACCAGACGGCATCGCAGAGACTGATTTCAAACATGTGATTTACTCACAGCTAATGGAATGATGGATGGAGAACTTAAAAAAAAATAATAATAAAAAAAAAATATATATATATTGGGTAAAATGTGGAACTTCTAGCATCTACCCATACCTCTCCATGTTGGGTACCAGCATGAGAAGGAGCAAGCCTGTTGTTAACAACATAAGTGGGTTAGAGACTTTATTTCTCCCACATATTCTACGATCCATTTGGACATTTGGTTTTAAATATCTCGACAACAAGAATTTAGTCAGAACTTTGGCAGGCAGGATGATCATGGTGCATGGTGTAAAGCTTTAGCAAGCTCTTTTTTTCCCATACATCATAATCCATATGATAGTTGAGAGATCCCTTTATATTTACATTCTGCAGACCCCCCCATATGTATTTGCCCATTTGCCCATCCCCAAAAATCTCCTGGTACGGTCCAACTCTGGCTCTGCTAACGCCGACAGGAGGGGGGGGGTCTAAAGAGACCGAAAATTCAGCAGATAAAAAAGTTGTTAAATTGCAGAAAGTGCTTACATTATTGACTTGCTTGATTGCACTTCATATTTTCTACATCAATGTACTTTTTTTTAGCCTTGTCTTACATTTCTTATCATGTGCTCGGGTTCCTATATGTAGAATCCTTTGCTACTGTCTGTCTGTGATATTAACCTTTTTATCATTGACATTTGGTAAGCGAACTTGAATTGGAACCTTTGATTTTTGCTCTGAATTGAATGAAGTGCCTTACCAGGGATGAAAAGCGACCCTGGCACTTTGGCTAAATGACATATAGTGTCTGCATGTTTTTTTTTATCCTTTGTTGGCGGGGACAATAAGGTTTAGTATTGGGCGCTAATGGCCAGCAGCCCATTGGGCACTTGCAGTGTGACAGATGACCCGCCCGGGCCTGATATCTACCCTAGGTAGGATAAAACTCTATAGCTAGGGCAAAATCCCTGCTTTATGATCGTGAATTTGGGCTGGGATGATCATGTTTGCACCAGTAGATGTTGGATCTTGCTCTATCTCTTAAATTTGATATTTTTACTAGTCATTGTAGACAATCAAATCGCTAGAGTATTTTAACAAGATCATTTTTGCACATTTGGGATAAATCAAGTGAAGACAAGCTAAATACTAACCTCGTGAAACGAACAGTACAATATGTCATTTAGTAAAGGACATATTCTGCTGATTATTATCTTTGTCCATTGTGACGCACAGTATGTTTCTATTCACTTAAGCAAAAGGGCTATTATATTGTGAGGATTTAACATACAGATATGTTCCTATGCTCAGTTTGATGCCTAAAGTAGAATTATTGGTGATTACGAATTAAATAACTGCGTCCAGTTTTGAGGAAAATAATAACATTTCATAAGGAAGACATGAAATCACATAATGCCTTCTTTGCTATTTAGTAACCAACACGCTATGACAAATATGGTGGTATAATAAGCGTAAAACAACTTAATCCTATACAAAGCAAAGTGATGCTTTAAACTAATTCAGGTGCAATAGTTTTAGTGATTTTTAGTGATTTTGGCAAGGAAATTGGTCTAACTATGATAGTTCCAGATAAAGTTATGCTACAATTCATGTTTTGTATCTTGCTTGTTAATAAATTTGTCTTTCCCTAAGTTGTAAATAAGCCACTATGACTTAGCTAGAAACCTCCTTATTTGCATTAGAATAAACAGAAAACTGTTACTAAAATCAAGCTATTCCCACACTTTGGAAGTTATGGTATATCAGAGTGAATAAGCAGGATTTTAGAGAGTTTACGAGAGGTTTCTACTAACTGTATTTGTGATGCACAGTGAAGAACCATCCCTGGCAAGCCTCTCTGCAAAAAGTATAATACATAAGAGGTAACTAGGCCTAAACCAACCGCCCTCCTTACTGCTGAGCTGGCATAAAACATTCTTTTAAGGGCACGTGACAATGGGCAGAAAGAAGAAAACTACGGAGGCTTTGCTGACTTGGCCCAGACATCCATATTGTTAATGGGCCAGTTAGGATACCAGTGATCTTTTAACCATCCCATTAAGCAGTGGTGTTTTGGATGCTTTCCAATAAAGCCTTTCTTCAATTGTTGAACTGCTCCAAATTATATGAATATAAATGTACGTGCACGGAGAGAAAAATAAGACACACGACACACTCTGGGTCAGGTCCAAAATCACTCTGCTTTATTTTGTTTATATTATAGATTATATAGTGTCCAGAAAAAGGGACGTCAGGTTACGTAAAGCTTATTAATAGGTTAATCCTGAAACTATGCGGAAATAGGCAGAAAGGCAGAAAACCGTTAGAAGCAAATATTAGATACTTTCCTGCAACTAGATATAGCCAGAATGGCGCTTGCGGTTAGTAAAATATAGATAACTGAATACACTGCTACTTGCGTCTCTCACGTATCTGCGTGAGGTGTAACCCTTTATTGGTCGAGGCCAGCTTATATTCATTAAAGTAATAAGCGTTTCTTGCTGATATATAGTGGTTCCATAACAGTGGTGCTACAGAGAGATTGTATTGCTCTCTAGGACAGTTGGCTCTTTATTAAGTGATTTATGGAATACCATAGGCCTAGTTGACTTAGGCCAGAATATGCCACTGGATAACTGAAGAAATCTCACCGATTTACGTGTACATTATACATGCTGATATTTTAATTTTGCACAGGTCCACGTAGGGTGGCCACATCAGCCATGTTTTCCAGGACACAAATATTTTTTACATATTGCTGACAAGCCCTGATAAAGGGCTGCCCTGCAGTATGTGCTGCCCTGCAGGATCTGGGCTGGTCAGCAATATGTAAAAATTATAAGTGTCCAGGAAAACATGGCCAATCTGGTCACCCTATCATTGGGGTTGGCCTTTTTCCATGAGTAGTGCAACCATCTCGCAGACAACTTTAGTGAATATACCCCATTATGTACATTGCATGAGGCATAGCAAGAAAAATAAATAAATCTTTGTAAGCTATGGTTGAAGAGGATTATGTTCTAAATATATTAGGGCTTTCTGCTGGTGCTTATCCCTGTTTATTTTCGTACATGGGACAGAAAGCTGCTAAACTTAGCTGCCATCCATAATCGTTTAAATGTATAATAGGGAGATCTGTAGCTCAAATTGCCCTAATTTCTCTACTGCTCCTCATCTCCAGGTAATGACCATATCTATATTTGCCTTCCAACCCTAAAGGATGTCCCACAAATAAATTGCATTGTTCTGTTTGTCCACTGGGTGGAGAAGTTCTTCAGTCCTTTAAAAGACTTATGGGAGATAATTGTATATTGCTCTGCTTTTAGTTACCCGTTTTCTGACATTTCTGTGACAGATAAACAGGTATTCATGCAAATCAAATGAAACTGTTCATTACATTAAAATAACCCTAAAATTATAAGTTAAAGAGGACCACATCAGTGTAAATGTATACATGTATTTATTTAATAATACAATAATATAAAACAATTATTAATAATAATAATAATAATGTACATCGGAAGCAGATAAGATGAAAGGTGGTAAAATTGATGCTAAATGCTATCAGTAAAAGCTTTGACACTGCTCTGTATGACAGAAAAGAAGTCAATGCCCATGGAACTCTAAACAGAAAACATGAGACATGTGGGATCAATGGCAGAAAAGGTGCTTTAGAACATTGTGGGATATAAAAGGTGAATTTTAGGAGTTAGGAAACCATTAATCAATAAATATTAAGTGAGCAAAATGTAATTTACAGGAACCAGTCGTTTAGCAACCGTGTCCATTTAAAGGTGAAAGATCTGGTGGTGCACAGATTTTAGCAGCAAAGCAACGCAGTTGGACCTCCACTGCATACATTTCATGCAGTACACAAAATCTCTCTAACACACGTGCATCATCTGTTGTTGTTTAGCTTTTGCACAAAGTTTTGCTGAACTGGTTGCGGAGTCTTGCATGACTTGAAAGTTTTCTGTTGACAACCCAAGTGGTCTAAGAATAAGGACCACCAGCAGGAAATGAATTCATCTGTAGGGGAAGAGCAAATGCCAATTTATAAAAGGGATTGAAGGCACATTTGATAAATATTCTACTTTAAACCATGTATGATCATGCTTGGCTGGTGCACATAAAATTAAGCCTTATGCTGGACAGTTTATGCATACTGAAATTTCTAATCAAATCCATATTGTACCTGCTTCAGGAATACAGATCCTTGCCATAGATATTAAGAGAGTCCATACTGGTTCACTTTGTATCCTATATACATAGTAAAGAAATATGGAAGGTCACCACAATAGGAGAATCATTGTAGAACCTGTCTCAGCCTCAGCTTTGATACCCGTGACCATTCTTCTTATGCGTCTATATATCTGTTACTTTTTTGGTGACCGTCTTTGTAATGGAGGCATGAGGAGAAATATACTGACTTCAGAAGTTAATTATTAAGCTAGTTTCTTCTGTTTTTGCCACATACATCAGTTTGCCTGAGATAAAATAGATCAAAAACAAATATCCCCAGCTATTGGAGTATTTTATATAACCAGTTATGACAAATGCTGTTTTAGAACCAAAGAAGGTACGTTTTACCTTATATATGAGAATAAATTATAATTTATTTTACCCAATTACGTAACCTTCAGCTCGGATGGCTTCTAAAAAGATTATTTCATCTAGTGAGATTATGGAAAAAACGAATTGATGGGATTACATATAAGAATATCAGCAGTAAATGAGGTGAGTTAAGTCTACAGGTTGGTTGTGCCAGTCAGGGGAAACATCCTGTTGATTCCACATTCTAATTATTGCTTCATGCTGAGTCTGATTATATCGAGCTAAGTGTCATACAATGGCAGTGAGAGAAAGATACTAGCCTCGACCATTACTATAGCTCCATTTTATAGATACATAATGAAGGCTAACAACCTCATTGTGTTCTAATCATCTAAGCTCATCAGTAAAGTGACATCAAACACTTGTTTACATTCCCCTGCAGACTTACAGTGTGTCTCTCAGTGAGACATAACAATCCAATCGGTTAGGCAGGCACATTGTAAGCAAATATGAAGATAGACCTTCGGTCTAAATTAGGGGGACTGTCAAACTTGCTAATGGTGTGACCATGTCACAGTTAGCATTAACACTGAGAAGAAGGCTTATTGTGTCAAAGTGGGCAGGCAAGGTAGCAGCTACCTGCTGTGCAACCACAATGCTCTTTAAGATTAGGCCTACATCCTTAAATCAGCCGCTGCTAATGTAGGCCAACAATACTTTTGGAGGAGAAATGTCTTAACCTGATTTTTTTTAAACAATGTCCCAGCCTAATTCTAGATTAGAAAATGCTAATGTATTGATAAATTGATTATCAAGAATCTCCAATTGTATGTGTTTTACGTTTCTTTCTTTTCCACTAATAATCTATTGTTCTATTGTCTGGCTGTGTGTACAGTTTACAGAAAGTGATAAACACTTGCTAAAAAGCCCCCTCTTTTATAACGTTGTTTAAAACTTGGCCATAACTTTTAATGCATGTTGAAATGAATCAACAAAGCAAAAAGGACATTGAAAAATGACTAAAATAGAGAAAATATAGAAAATCAACCCTTATCAAGGAATAGGTGAACAAAAGTGGATTTGTTGTTGGTAACTCATGAAACGTTAACCCCTTCTGGGTAGAATTGCCATATACTAACGGGGTTCTAATTATCCGTCTGTTGGATAAATTAAATAAGTGACGTTTTGCAAAGGTTGACCTTGAAGAACTAGTGTCCTTTTCAACCTTAATAAGCAGGCATATACGTAACCTCATGTTATAATTTAATGTGCCATTGTCTCGAAGAGGCAAACATAATAACAAAGTAAATCAAAGTTTTACAAAAGAAATAACATTTTTAATACTTGGTACAATACAGCATGTATGTCACTATGCCCAAGGCAAAAACAAAAACCCAGTGTTTTAGGCATTGTACCATAAACACAGGTGTCTTGCCCTTGGTCTGTTTTACAAAAAGCTACAGCTGCTTATTAAATGAAGTCCTGGTTGCCAGGGTACATCTACACAATGCTAAATAAAGGTAATGGACTAAGTACTGGCACAGTGTAGAGGTGAATTAATCCATTTCTATGATACATTTACAGGATCCAGACTTCTGTGCCCACAAACAGACTCTCTCAAGCACAAAATAAGCAGAAACGAAAATACTAATAGGACTATTGTGTAGTCTGAATTCAGTAATGTTAATCAGATCCAAAATTGGTCTCCAAAACATTAAAAGGTTTTCTTGGGGCATCTGGCACTTTAAGAGTTCATAAACCAAAATATATTTATGTTAAAGAAAAATATAATTTTTAAGAGGCATATGGAAATAGCTATTGTCTTTATTAAATGCCCCATGGGTTTAGGTTAGCCCTAAAAGATACCACATTTGTGTATTAGAATAATGTATGTCTCTCACCTGTAACAGGAGAAAGCACCTACTGAATAGACATTAAAACACATAACAACTAATATAAGGTTTTCTATAAGTATTTAGACTCTTCCATAATGCCAACTTGGTTTTATGAAATACAGTGGTGCTACTTGCCTGCTCATTTCATTCATTAAATCAAACTTGTTTTTCCATTTATAGCTTTTGCACCAAATATATTGACACCCTTTAATAAAGGGTAAAACACATTAGAAAACTTTTTTCAGAACATTGTGTTAAGTGAAGTTAAATTCCATTTTCGAAAAAACCATAAAATATGTTATCTGTGCAAAATGACACTGAAACCTTTCACATTTGGATATACATTGGAAGGATAAGGCTTTTAAAATGTGAACCCGTTTATGAAATTCATTATTCACCATAGTAAGTGGACCACTTGAGAATATCATCGTCCATGCCATCAATAAGATCAAAGCTGCCTGCACCAAATGGCCAAGACAACAATGCATTATGGCAGGTGACAGGCCCGTCCACATCTCCAGGGTCACATCTTTTCTTTACAGTTGGGCAAAATCCATCCAGAGTGGTGACAATCAAACATATCCATGCTGAAAGCTTTAAAGTATCCACACCAAATGGTCAAGACAACAATGCGTTATGGCAGGTGACAGGCCCATCCACATCTACAGGGTCACATCTTTTCTTTACAGTTGCGCAAAATCCATCTAGAGTGGTGACAATCATACATATCCATGCTGAAAGCTTTAAAGTATCCACAGAGAAATACAAAATAGGGTTTCCTTAAATATATGTTCCAATAACCCAATGATGTTGAGGTTCTGGTTTCCTTAAGAGCATCCATTTATAATCCATCTTCCAAGAAACACAAAGAGCCATATCCACATCCCTAGAGCTAAAATCTCAGAGGTACGGAAGGCGACAGGTGTAGAGTGTGAGGAGCAGGTAAATCCCAGTACGTTCAACTAGAAAAAATACAGAAAATGGTGATGTCTCTGGAAAACTGGCATTTTATGCCCTGATCTTTGTATTCTGCACAATGAGGCATTGTTAAGTATGAGATCTGTCAAACAATGAAGCCTTGATAGAACATAATACCTATTCAGAGGCTCAACTTTGCACTGTTACTCGGAAAGCACACAAAAGCTCAAACTAAATTTGCTTTTAGTGGCATACAATGCACATCTGACATAATGCTTTAGTTAATAGCATTATATCTCCTTATATACATTTTGTATGTTTTTCACTTTCTGGTTCCTTCCTAAAAGGAATATACATTATGGAACATCTGTTTTCTTATATTTTGTCTAAAAAAATACATTATTTATTGTCTAATTTATTAAATGAAAAAACAAATGAAGCAGATCCCATGTTCTTGAGATTATGTGCTTCTTGCAATCCAGCATAAGGCTACGGGAATAATTATTTACATCTAAAATTAGATTATGAGAAGATCTATGATGAGCCAGGCAAAATAATTTTGGGGCCACCTTGATTCTGTAAAAGCCAGAAAGGTGTGGTTCTGTAGAGATCAATCAAGCTGGAATGCAGTTATTTGTTTTGTTATTTGATTGGTGGGGATTTGTTCAGCACTAAAGTTTATGTAAGAGTTCAACTACGTAAATATTTATATACAAATAATGTATAATTTATCTTAAATGTGTATAATTTGTGCGTACATTATTTTTAAAATATGCATTCAAGTTATGTTTGCATATGTATTAACAGTTTAACACGGTTTAATATATACACTATGAGTCTATGATGATTACCTTTTTAAAAATCTACATGGACAACTGAACTCTTCGGACAAGTTCACAATCCAGTTGATTATTAAGAAACAGAGAGGTGCACCTTTCCTCTACTCATTCTGTTTGCTTGGAGAGCTCAATGCTTGGGTTTTCTATACAGCAAAACCACATACACTTTAATTTTTCTCCTGGCTAACATAGGATCAGTATTTCAGGCTGCATACAAGCCAATGGCTTCTGGCTGGGAAATTCTAAACATAAAATGTTTAACATCTGCACTTGGTGACATCTAAATGACTCCCAAATATTACCATTTGTTCACCAAGGCTTAATAAAATGTCATAGACAACTTTGTGGCCCTTCCCAAATTGTATCCAAGTGCCCCAAACAGGGATGTCCCCAGAAGGGGGCGCCAGTCTTCATCCTGCTCCACCTACACGAAACTTCAACTGACTGCTCTAACATTCAACCTCGGATAGATCTTTTAGTGTTATGCTTTTGAATAGTCTTTGTGCCACATGACTACAAGGTTACAAGTAAAAATATTAATAGTGCATGATTAATAGGCTGTAAGAGCTCATTTTGTATATTGTCAATTTTAATGTTATATTCTCCCTAATTGTAATAGTGCTACCAACTCTGCTGACACTCTGTATATAAAATGCACTACTATTACTAATAATAATGGTAATAATAACAATGTCAGGCATGATTTGGGAATTACACGTTAATGTTGTTGATATTTCTATCATTAGTTGTACAAATTAGCAGTATATCGGGATTGGTGGTACTGGGAATAACACAATGGGATCAAATCCAGTGGTTTCTAATGAAACACTTTTACAGTATACACAGGTCAATCTAGAAATGCCCTTTAAAGTGTTCTAATATCCCCATTAGGCCATTGTTATGCTGTGCCTGCATTTTTTTAGACTGTAAGCTCTATGTATACATACCCATTGTACCTCAATCAAAATGTGGGTACACCCCTGTTCTTATTAAACTGCACTTATTATGCCCTTTATTATACTGAAAGCAAATCGTTTTTCGGGTTGCAGCACTTGATTGTAACTGTCGTTTCCCACAAAATCTCTGTTTTTCAGTTCAGTACAACTAAATAAAGTAACTATGTTCATGAAATGAAAGAAGCAATATATGTACTAGATATCTAGATTATATGTTTACCATGTGAGCATCCGTTTTAACTTCCTTTTCTCAGGATCTGCAGGATTTTTTCCACCCTATTATTTATTTTCTTTTGGTACACACAAAGGAGGACTTCGGATACACAGGTTAATTTTCTATACTGAACTGTCTGATATAGTATTTCCAAAAGTTAGAATTCTGCTTTCATTTCCAAATTCCCCTTAATTGTGTTGTGAAATCAGTGGGTACTTAATGAAAAATATATATATTTTAAAATAGATAAAAATGGCTTTTAAATCCAGATTTTTTTATATATATATATATATTTTGAAATTGGCAAGGTATTTTTGCTCTTTTATATAAAATATGCTTTGCTGTATAATCCCTCGTGCATTATGTCTGCCAAGTTGTCATTCCTGATGGTTTGCTTGTGACCACTGAGGAAACATCTTGCTAACATTGAGGAATATGTCATGGTTGTGAAAGTATGTCATGGCGGCTCGTAGATTCCACTGCCAAAAACTCTGAGCTCACCTGTTCACTAAGCTGTTTTTCATTGCTTCTAATTATCCAACTGTGCATACTTGGCTGCCATAGTTTCTGAAGTACTTACGCAATGATTTGTGCCAACTACGTCAATTCACTTCCTGCCTGACCCTAGAAGGCTGGCTTGACTCAGAGTTGCACTTTCCTAGCTAAAGATTAAAATGGGGCTCCTGGCTTAATTATTTTAACATTCCTTTCAAATCATTACTTATCAAGCAATCTGGGGGAAAACGGTTTCCTACAGAAAGTTGGGATATCAAACAAGACAACAACATAGCTCTAGTAGTGAAAGTTATTTTAGGACACAATTTCCTGATGTAAAAGAAAAAAAAGTTTTCTAAGTAAAAAGAAAGGCTGAATATAAACAGAATAATCACGAGCCAAGCATCCACATATGCATGTACATTTATTAACAAAGTAATTTAAGCTAAAGGATATATGTTTTTTTTCCATTGCATTGTCCCAATTAATGGGTAATGAATGTGTTAATAAGTAGGGCCTGTAGAACACATTAAAGAATTGATACATCATAACGAGTTTAATTACATTTTATTCACTAGATTCCACATTATGCAAAGTTGTTCTGTTATGATCCGATATATAAATATATGCACATTAATTCAAGTTAATCATTAACAGGAACATTTTTACAACTTAAAATAATTGTATGGGCGTTGAACTTGCATTTCTCATGGGCAGACATTTTTTTACAGCTGCACCGTGGTTTAAGGAACGTTTCTCACAATGGCTAAAGGCATTTAACAGGTAAATGTCAAGTTGCTTCTCTGTAGCAAGAAGGTACCAGTGAAAGTAGAAATACAATCATTGGTCCCGGTTTGTGGAATATTCCCAAATTCACTTCTATTGTACAACTTATCTCATTATCATGGCTATCTAATGTGAGCAGCTCATTTCATTGTTGAGTTATGGCAGGAGTCTAAGAGGACTTGCTTGGAAACAATGGTGATGGTGTCTTGTGTTAGCATTTCATTTCCATTGAATCTGGCTCTGTTTAGACATGCAAGGCTTTGATTGTGACGTGCCAGATACCAAAATGAGGTAAATCAAATTACAGCAAAGCTCTGATTTGGTCCTTGTGAAACTTCCTGGTAACCAGAGTTCAGATGGGAACATTATATTAAATAGATATGTCTCAAGTGAAACTTTACCGCATCTGTAAGTTATGACAAAGTTAATTACTATAATCGTCCCAATATATGACAGGTAAGTGAGAATGTAACAGTGTAGCATTATACATTATAGTGTTGCAGTATACTAATACTACTACTGCTAATAAAAAATAGTTACCATAATAAAAGATAGTTCTAACATATATTTGGAGGGATCACTATTATACCATATATATTATTCTGCAAGCAACATACATTTCGCTCTCACTTGTTTATACAAGGTAACGTTTTAAAACATGCTGTCCTCATATTTAGGAACTTTCTAAATGAACTCACCTTGAGACTCTTAACCTTATAACAGTTAACCACTGACTTGCTAATGGTGCTCACCTAATGGTCAGTTTGAAAACCATTGCCGATCAGGTAAAAAATATTCTTAATTAAGTCAACTAGTATTCAAACAAGAATTAAAGAGCATTACACTAACAAAACCAAGAAAGACATCTCCAAATCAGAGTAGAATAAAAAAGAAGTCAGATCCAGACTATATGACCCTGAGAATCTGTCTATTCACCCTCAGATGACGCCTGAGACTTCAGGCTATACCTGTGTGTCCAGGTATGATTTTCACTTTAGAAACAGCAGATGTTTGTATTTCCCTTCTTTGTATGCAGATTGAATAAAAGCTTGTATTAAGTAGCTTTAGGGTTTTTTTTTTACATTTGAGGTCTTTGGAGATTTTAGAGTATGGACTGCAGATTTATGTTCAGATGTTCCCTTGAGGACCACAAGTTAGCTTACCGTGTTAAAAATAAAACAGATAATTGCGCCAGGTTAAGCAACATAGGCAAGCTCACTACTAGCATAAAAGATACAGAGGAAGATATGTGTGCTTAAATGACATGCTAATTACTAAAATGCCAAAAAATATTTAAGGATTAAATAAAGTTCAAAATGGAAGCATTTTTATTAATAACAAATAATGGTCCCAGGATAAAAGCATATGATTTGATGATGATGATGATTATGATGATGAACATTTAAGAGGAGATGGTACAAAAAGGGTAGGAGATACCTGAAACAGTCTGTCCTGGAAATATGAAATAAATCAAAAATTCAAGAGAGTGCCTAGACATTTTGGTAGGATACATGGCATCATGGACTTTTTCAAATGTCGACAGATATTAAATAAATGCCTGACTGCCTCTGCCAGAAAGCTTAAAACGGGATCTTCCAGCAGGGCAATGATTCAAAATATAAATCAAAATTAACACAAACAACATAATCCCAGTCCTCTGACTTGAGCCCCATAGAAAACCTGTGGGTGAACTGAAGAGGAGCAAAGATGAAGGACTTGGAGGGATTCTGTATGAGGTAATGGTCTAAGATTCCTTGCCACGTATTCTCCAACCTCATCAGTGATTATAGGATATAATCCTATATAAGACTCCCATTATCATGGGAGGTAGCAAAAAGTATTGACTAAAATTGTGCCAATAATTGTGCCACGCATATATTTAACATATTTAATTTTTTGGGGATAAACCTGTGTTGCATTTGCAAATGTTTGATATCCATGAGAGCAGAGCATTTTTGTGTATTTATTGAAAAAAAGATCAAAAGGTTAAACAAGCAAGACAATTTTAGACAGTCTTCTGTGCTCATATTTACCAAGGGTGCCAATATCTGTGGAGGGTACTGTACACAGAATGTCTCCTTAAAAGCCTGTGGAGTGATTTGCTGAATAGCATATACTAAATATATCTTGGATTGAACTTTTAAATCCTTATGCATGACAAAATTATCACATTCAAATTCACTACTATCATTGGTTTAAACTGGGGTATGCAATTTTACTTTATGTTATTCATTACCCAATGCATAGGATAATATGATATTGAAGGTTATGTGGATAAGCTAAAGGAGACAAGTGGGGTTAGAATGATAAGCTAGTCTCTCTCCCAAATGTGTTCTAAAATACTTGATAATACACACACTGATATGATGTGTGCTAACTATATGAAAAGTCAATGAAATTACTGGTATAACTAGTATTGTTCCACTTAGAAAAAGCATCAATATCAAAACAGTCAAATCAAATAATGGACACATAGATAGGTCTAGGAATGAAAGGTATGAAGAATCTGAACATTCTATGACCAGCAGCATATGACAAATAACAAGAGTACCAACTGATAATAACATATTTAAATCCATGAGTTTAGCTAATTAAGTAAAATATAATTTGAAGAGGTAACACGCATCAGAGCACATCTTTTCAAGATAAACAAGAAATGACTAGAATAGGTAAAATACACGTCAGAAGCAAAAACAGCAGGCAAATCCCCTCTTAAACCTTGACTGTTCTCTCGGATTAAAATATAAGAAATACACTTGACAAATGATTCACTGGACACTATCATCGCTCTGAAGATTTTACCCTGGGACCACCAGATAAATGTTACTTCAATCAAATGAAAAACATATGAAAATACAGATGTAAAACAAAATGTATGATGGAAAACAGTCCAAATGTTAACTTTTTAGATTATACTAGTATTGCAAAGAGAAACATTTCCATGGTCCAGGTAGGTAGGTTTCCAATTAATAGGAAAATATAATTATGACATCACTTAACCCATCACTTACCTCATAGGTGCAAACATATAAAGTTTCAGGGCTTTTGAGGATTCATTATTGATAATT
>VKOC01026806.1:0-42052 GCA_009364415.1 Spea multiplicata
ATACAGCGCTGGGGGTATATTACTGTATACAGCGCTTGGGGGCTTATGTTGAAGGAGAAAAATATTACTTCCTTTTAAATTCACAGGTTGAGCCCAAGTTCCCTCTCATGTCTTTTATTTATTGGTATTTTGAGTTAAATAAATCTCTGCAGGTCAATACATAACTCGTTTAATGAGCCGGATAACTGAATTATATTAAATATTACAGATCCCAACGATTTCTGATTAAGAAGTTATTTGAACGTCTCCAAACCAATAGCTTTTTTGTATTGGGGGAACAATCTTAATAAGTGTATTTTTGTAACTTTATTACTCGCCTCACTTACATACTAAATAATTCACTTTATGACATAAGAGTCACCTTTTTCGTAATCCCCTTGTAGAGGCTGAATGTTTGGTTTGCCAAGCTATTCTTGTTTAACGTTTATTCTTCGCTGACCTCTTGACCTTGTTGCTGAATTGTATTTTTTTTCCTGTGTTTTCTGTGATCGCATTGTGTTTTTCTCACCTTAACTTATCATCACCCATCTCTGAAGCGTGAAGGTGAAGCAAGCGTGGAAGGCGTTTTAAATCAACTGGTTCTTGAGCATCTCCAGCTGGCTCCTCTCCAATGGGGTGAGTGATTCTTATTAAAAAAAATGTTTAATTTTGTATTTCAAACAATTTTAAAACCCCACGCAATCACGACACATTAATCTATTAGCCTTAGAATAAATTCCTTGAAATTCCCACTATTCTGTCCCAATTATTTCTTTAAAGTATTTAACTAATCACAATTTAAATAAATCATGATTTTAAACGTAAAGACTCATTCTTGCTGGTATTTATAATTTTTAATATTTGCGACTAGATAACTGAAATGGTTAAATAAAATACTGTAAGAAAAACTACATAACTTAGCTCTATATCATGCTGAATAATCTTTCAACTATAATGTATCTTAAATAGAAAACTTTAGATTTTTCCTGCAAAAGCATTTCAGTAAAATACATTTGATAAAAATCACAAAAATCCAATTTAAATTATTTTTTTTAATTATTTTTTAAAAATTATTGATTTTAATCCAGCTTGTAAGTAATACATACTTCATTCTGTCTCGTAACCCCCATAAATAGTAATGTATCTCCTACCTTTTACGAAAGTAACCAAAAGGGGGGAAAAAACAACGACCGTTCCCCTTTAAGTTAGAAAATTCTAAATACAAATTTTGTTGTTACTTTGGGGGGGAAAAAAAAGAAAATGTTTTGGGTTGGCTGAGCCATTTGCCAATATTTTTATTTCCAAATATGATCATTTATTTCTTCTTTAGTTTGTGATGTTCCTTGTCTATTAATTCTGTATTCAACTAGAATATTACAATATAAATTCAGCGTGTAATCTATCATCCCTGAAAAAATACATTCTTTTTTTATATTGGTTTAATTTTAAATGTAAATACTATTTTTATAATGTATAAATTATATATATATATCTATCTAAAAAATCCTCTATAAATGTTTGACATGTTCTTTTTCTTGTTGTTACAAATAAAACCCAGTTGGGATGTCAGGTCATGTAGGGTCTTCCCGTCGGAACATCCAGGTATCAAAATATTGCAACATTTAATTGTTTTAATCGCGTTCTGGCTTGTCGACCTGGTTCATTAAAAAATGTTGGAAATGTGGCTTAATGAAACTTGGCAGAAAACACAACGCATTTGTCATGGTTAATTTCCGATCGGAGCGAACCTACGAGCTCTCCATATATCATTGACCAGACTCAACTCTTTCGTCCAAAGACTACTTTAAATAATTTCTCAGGGAAATGAGCAGACCGTGGAAAGTAGGGTTCCTTTAGATACTTGTCAGGAGATGCGTTATATTTCACCGGTCTACAATATTCCACAGCGTGTAAAGGTATCGTTGTCTGATATAAGAATCGAAAGCTCCAGGTTGCCAATGTTCTAAACAGCAAAGACTGTTATTGTTACGTGTGTCTGATTGTCCCTTTGTCCTTTTTCCACTATCTGAAAACTAAAAGGTTACTCAACTAGACTGACAACCAAACTTTGGATCATAAAAACCATTAGCCCTTGGAGTATTAGTACATTAAACCTGCTTAACCGCCTTCTACGCTTTGACACTGTAGCCATCCCTACAATCCTCTATACGTAATGATGCTATATGAGCTTTGGGAACAAAACGAGGGCCAGGATGTGGACAGATATTCGTTAACCAACCACCAAGTTGTGACTTAATCAACTGCAACAAAGTATTAAATGCCTCTTAAAGGGTTTTTATGTTAGAGACCCCAGGACCTACCTCTTCCCGTTGACCGCCGGTCCTCCCAGTCCAAGTTTCCAAACTTTTGCCACATTTTCTTGTTTTTCATGCCTGTAAGAAATCCATGTTTTCTTTGTTGCCTTTAGAAATATTCACATTAGGAATGGGTGTTAAATGAACCGCTCACTAGGATTAGAAATGTTCAGACATTGTCCACACGGTGAGAACTATGCTCTAACTGCGATTGTAAAGCGGTCTAAAAACTTGTGTTTGGAACGTTGAGGTCTCTTTGTCCTCCATCTTTTCAAGAGCCTACAGCCCCCAAGTGCGATCATCCTGTTGATATCATCAATTAGTGTTGTATTTGTGTTAATTTGTCTGCGATGTTGTCCTAACGTTGGTCACAGGGACATTTGTATATTAAGAAGAAACAAATATTGAACAAATTGGTTAAATGCGGTAATACTCATGCAGAAACTAAAACCAAAGTATTATTATACGTAGTTACATAGTTACATAGTTCGTAAGGTTGAAAAAAGGCCATCAAGTTCAACTCTTCTACCCAACCTTCCTATTCTTGATCCAAAAGAAGGCAAAAAACCCCAAAGTGAGAAAAATTTCCTTCTTGACTCTGAGGCAATCGGATTTAGTTTTTTTACCTATTTTTTATGGAAGACTAATGTGTAACATGCTTTAAATACCCATCTACAGTAACTCTACATAATTGTAAGCAATATACAGCTAATTACAGCATCGTCGAAATGTTCATGAGAATGAAGAACTCCGCAAACCGTTCGTAATTCTCTCTAATTGTGCCGAGGAACGTAAGATAACGCGGCTTTGGCTCTGAATTACGAGGCAAGGTTTACGGTTTTTATAATTACCGGCCCCATTAAAGCCCGCGATCCAGATTACAAACACAAGGTTTATTCTGGAATCGTTGACCCGATCCATGCCTGTGATTTTCTTAACCAGAAAGGTGATGTTTGCGGACCAAGAGTCGCTCACAGAGAGAAATTAACCGACAAAATACGTAACTAGCAATTCTGCTTATCCGGGTGACCTGACCCGGGCCGGGCTGCCCTGTAACGGCGTTCTAATTGTTAGTTTGATGATTAGAATCCTGGCAGCTCTTATCAGCGGGTCTGTAACGCTTTATTCTGTTATAAATCAATGCAGCGCGAGATAAGCACCAACTTCTGAATTTGATGATTTTCTAACTTAAAGCAGCATTTGAAATATCATCCCCAGTTCTGCTGAATGCCCGAACTCTTCGCAGATTTTTGTTTTTTAATCATGTAAAACTTTACCTCGTTCGTAATATTTCCGGGAATGCTTTATTGTCATGTGACACTAAAAAAAAAAAGACACTGATTGGCTGGCGTCATATAAAATGAAAGAGCCTGTCTCAGAAAGCTTCCGTGTTGGTTTTCTGTGATTAAACTTTCAGAGGAGAATGATAAAATAGCAGGTTTATTACTAGAAGGACGGAACGGAGCTCGGGCGAGGGTTAAAATAGTCCCTCTTACTGTAACTGTTCATGACGATTCTGACATCCCAGCCACGACGTACAATCATGGAAAACCTTCCCGTTTTCCTCAAGAGACAAATCTCAAGATCATCATGTAGGGAATCTGCCATTTTCTACCCGTCGTGTCAGTACGTTCTTTAACACTCAATAATGATTGTCATGTTTTTTTTTATTAAGCAATTTTATGATAAACACTAGGATGCCACGATCCTGAGGCGGCAAAGCAGCGCGGCGCGCTGGCGTGCCTTTACAGAGCTACGCGGAAAATCTGTTTACAGACACAATGAGATCGACTACGTTAATGTAATATGATGGTGTGTGCGGGGGAGGGCAATGTAATTTAAAGGACTTCTCGTTAAAGTGTAAGCTGGTAGATTCTCCTTTAAAGGCGCGAGATCGACTAAGTGGCAGATACTCGTGGTGAGAATGATTAACAATTAACTTGGCCGGAGTGCCTTATCAATGATTAAGTAAGAGCTGCTATAAGCCCTGTGTCGCAAAACCCCTAACATGACGAACCGGACCGTCGCTGCCGGCTCACCTCTCTCGTCTCTTCCTCGTCAGTCTACATTCTGCCTCCATCAAATAAGCGAAGTGAGGGCTAAAATATAATATAAAAATACATAAATAAAATATAAAAGTATACTTAAAAAAAAAGCTAGCACCATACCTGATGCTGAACCCGTGTGGATTATTCGGACTGGTCGAGCAGGCGTGTAACAGTAGAGGAGTTGAATGGGTTAGGGCCCACAGTGCCTTTGCGCAATAACCCTGTGGATACATTATATGGGGCCAGTTTAGCCCTTCCTATAGGAATCGGCCCTTTATATCTAAAATCTATGGATAGAAAACAGGGGATGAAGTATGTGGTCAGAAACTCACAATGATGTTGTTTTGTAAATTAATTAATAAATCAACCTGCGCAGCATGGTGTCTGACAGCTCGGCTGCCGAATTTCTTCCGTAGTTCCCAAGTGTCCTGCTTTTCAGGGAACATTCTTGATTTGCAGCCACAGCAACAGAGTGCACAATGCCAGTCAGCAGCTGCAAAGGCTGATAAGATATGTTGATGTATAAAACAGGGTACTGATTGACGGGAGGAGGATATCGTTTTGCTCGCCTTGGATATGTGGTGCAATTCTGGGCACCACCCCTTAAAAAGGACATTATGCAACTAAATAAGGTGCAACAAAAGGGCCACAAAATTAATAAGGGGATTGGAAGATTTTAGATACAAAGAAGTTGAATCTGTATACGGTAGGAAACCGGCGTCTTAGACGGGATATTATAAATTGTATAGATATGTGCGGGTCCGATATAAATACAGAAATGTACAAAGAACCAGAGGTCGTCCTCTGAGACTGGGAGAGCGAAGATTTCATAGACAACAAAGGAAGGGATTCTTTACAGTGAGGGCAATAAAGGTACGGAATCCACCGCCGAGAGAGGAGGTTCTATCAGATACAATAAATGCCTTCAAAAAAGGGTAAAAGGCTATTAATAATAGAACAAACATTCATATTTTAGAGCTTCTTGATCCATGGAGAAATCTGACTGCCTTTTGATGTCACAAAGGATTTATTTTCCTATGTGACAAAATCCAAAAAAAAGAAGCATTATTGGATCGGTGGAAGGAGTGAACTTACTGGACTTATGTTTTTTTTAACCTTAATTACTATGCTGCTGTGTTTAGTAATTGAGCTCTCGGGGTAAAATGTCCTGTTTTTGTGCCCATTTACCTGTGACGGTATTAGGACGCTGACCCCAGAAGTCCCGTTACCGTTGCACCTCTGCGTTATTCAGGCTCTGCTTATGTGTTAAGATCCGTTCTTACAGAGCAAAACGCTTCGGCTGGAAGGAAATCTGTTGCGGAAAATGTTTTATGGTTGAGCGGCTCTATTTGATTGGACCAGCATTATTGCACATCATTCGGTGCCTTGTAATGAACGGAAAAACTGTCAATCCTGTAATCTAATCGGTCTGCGGATCTCGCCCTTAAAACCACTGACTCCATGAAGCGTGCCTTCCTGCGCAGGCGAATCCCCTGGACACTTCCCCAGTCCAATTCATTGTACCGGCCGTTTGTTCTCCACGGGATCTTTAAACCTCAGACTGCCCAAAATCTCTAAACCCCTGCTGTCCCCATAATGTTGCTTGAAATGTACGCTTTTATTCCTGCCTATCTTCCCCTTTCGCACCCGAAAAGAGTTCAGCATTGTGTTTGATCCGATTTAATCAATGTAAACGTATATTTTATTAGTTCTCCAATAGACAAAACGTTTATTACAAATACATTTTTCTGATATTGCTTTGCCTTTTCTTCTTTCTTTGATTTCATTTTCCTCTTTCATGTCCCATTTGCTCCTCTTCTTTTCCTTTCCTTTTTCTTCTTTCATTTCCCTTTCCTCTTTGCCTTCCTCCCCTTTTCCTTCTTTCCTCTTTGCCTTCCTTCCCTTTCCCTTCCCTTTTCCTTTGCTTTCTTCTATTTTCTTCCATTTTCCTTTCCCTCCCTCTTTTGCTTTCCTCCATACAGTCATATAAACATATAAGTATTCTGTGCCCCTCTAGTTCAAAATCATCCTTATTAAAATTAAGTAAAAGTATCGATATTTCTGCAAAAAGAGCAGCATTGAATGGAAAGCGCCTTCATTTTGTGGACTTTTCTCATAGCGTTTATCGCTGACGTTTTACAGATGGAGACATTTCTGGGGCATGAAGCGCTGGAGATTTTGCTTAAGGTCTGCCATCACCTACAGAAAGGACCGTATATAAACCATATGTAAGATAAGATGTAATGTCGGCCTCAGTAAGACATTATGCATCTCTGTTATACCTATTATATATACAACTGGCTCAGCCCACCTCAGTTAGACCTCCGACTCTAAATGTACATGGGTTTGCTCGGACCTCTAGGTCATCCTTGGATTTTTTGGTGGTAGCTGGAGTGCTCTTTAACCCCTTAAGGACAACAGGAGGACCCTAAACCCATTGAAGACAATGTATTTTGAGCCCGTACATGTACAGGCTTTGTCATTAAGGGGTTAAATCTTCCTTCCTAGTTTTTTTCAGTAAATGCTCATTTATATGCCACGTGTTACAGGGACACAGACCCGTTGAGATTCTGGGCTTAGCCCGCTGAATTCCGCACCGGCCCATTCCTATTTCCTCCTGATACTCGTAGGAACGTTCTGCGCATGCCATTGTGTAGTCTCTCTCTCTCGGCTGTACAGACGATTGCAGGTTATAAATGTACGACGGGAAAATGTTTAACAATTCCTCCGACGCCTGGCACTTTGCAAAGCGCGCAGTTTTCCCTCTCGATCCGGGAGAGCCGGCTGCCGCGTGCCTTCATTACCATATTGTAGCTTCGGGGTGGAGGAAGCGGTTTTAATAACGCAAACAAAGGCAATGGGGCAGCCTTGTGATACCAATAAATGCATTATTATTTCCATAATATAAAGCAGCAGTCGGCTGACAGGCCGGGGGCTAATGATGAGTTACAGCATCACTTCTAAGTGTTCCGAGTTTATTGGAAAAATACATATTTAATAGGCTTTGAGACGAATAAGTACGAGCATCCATAATCATGCGAGTCTTGGATTTGTTTTGTATCCTATCCAGAAAACGCATTCAGTATAAAGAACCATCTTCTTATAGGGTGATGCAGAAACCGCCACGGGTATACAGTGAATAAAAATGATACTTTGTATCACTGTGGGACACTATCTGAGGGTCTTAGTCTTCTTAAAGGGGGATAAGTCAGTCCAACAGCCTCCTAGCGAGACAAGACCATGGGGATCAGGACGTACAAGTATGCTACATGGACAAAAGTATTGGGACGCCTGACCAACAGGGACTTTGATGACATCACGTTCTAAATACACAGACATTAATATGAAGTTGGTCCCCCCTTTGCGGCTAAAACGGCTTCCACTCTTCTGGGAGGGCTTTCCACAATTTTGGGGAGTTTCTGTGGGATTTTCGCCCATTCATCCAGTAGAGCGTCTGTGAGGTCAGACGCTGATGTTGGGCGAGATTTCCGGCTCGCAGTCTCCGTTCCGGTTCATCCCAAAGGTGTTCGGTGGGGTTGAGGTCAGGGCTCTGTGCGGCCGGCCAAGTTCTTCCACCCCAAACTCATCCAGCCATGTCTTTATGGAGCTCGCTTTGTGCGCTGGGGCCACAGTCATGCTGACAAAGTTGGAAGCAGAGCATCGTCCAAAATATCTTGGTGCTGAAGGGGACATCCTGGCAACTTTTTTTTTCTAACTGTACGTCCAAAAGGGAGTGAATCGGTCGAGGACTGAGTTAGACAACCCTGCCTAGGTCTGTCCTCCTAGGTTATAGGTTATTCTAATAAGACGTCTCCTGAAGTGTCCAAAACCCCTCTGGCTTGTTGCCATCGTACCTCCCGACCTCTTACTTCGCTTTTCACTCCTTCACACCTCTTCGATGCACCGTACCGTGCATTGGTCATCAGACAGATCGCCGTCGGTGGCTGCCGGGAATATTTTTCAGCACCCTCTACGCACCGTCTGGCTCACTTTACTTCCTTTCGTATCGTCGGCTTGCGTGGAGATCCTTTATCAGGATTTGAAATGAATATTCTACTGCGGAATCTGCCGGAATCGTATAAGACAATGGCGAGAACGTTATTAATGGACACGTACGAGACCTTATTCTGTAGAAAACACAACTAAAATTAATTTTTTCTTATAATTCAGTAGCATTCTTTAACCCTTTTCTTTCCTCCCAGTTTACCATGCTACTAATCGGCTACCGCAAAATATACCCTTTGTGTGCTGGGCGCTGTGTACAGTACCGAAGGGGTTAATCTCTGTTAATGAGGGGGCACTTTGAAAAGCTAACAAGACGGTTTCATGTGTCCGCTGGTTTATAAATAGCCTGCCTCCAGTTCTGCCCCCCCCCCCCCCCCTTTAGCTGTCTGTCATTGATACTCTCTCGATCTCCATGGAAACTGGGGGGAAAAAATAGAATTTACTTACCCTGGAAAGACAAACAGATTGCGAGCTATTTTTGGAGATTATGCAAACACCAGCCAAAAAAAAAAAAAAAAAGGTACGGCAATCTCCGAGGAGCCGTCTCTCCACCAATCAGAGAGCTCATCCTTTTCCGAATCGCACGTTAAATGACCAAACGAAATTCTCACGTTCCCCATTATTACCTCAATTTAACGTAACCATTAAACAAGAACTAAACCAGCGGGGAGGGATTACCCTCAGTGAAATATTTTTATATAAGTGACTTGGTTTTTAATTTTTTTTATTTAATTAAACGATATCCGTATGTGATACGGGGCTAATTAATGTAATTTTTGCCAATTCAGGCTTTAATATATATATATGTAATTATTATACTTTTTTTTTTTTTAATTGAAAAGTAATTTTTTTTTAAATTCGTAAATCCATAGTCGTTTTTTAGTATAGGAGAAACATACCTCCCAAGTGTCCCTGTTTAGTTTGACCAGTCCCTCTTTAATACCCCCCCCCCCCCGACACACCTAGATCTGGCTCTGCCTTTGGGAGGTGGAGCAAAAGGCAAAGGTGGGAGTGGGTGGGGCAGGAGGTGAGGACACCTGCCTGCTTTACCTGAGTGGCCACCCCGCTAGCGTCAGGAGGTGGCCACCTGGTAGCTGCATCGGACGTCAATACTGCAGCAGCGCAGGCCGGCATTCATTTTACAGCCGGTCAGTGAAGATCAGGGAACTAGCCCATAGTCCCCACTGCCTGCAACAACGGCACACTGGACCAACTACTCAGGACTGTTCTGTGAAAACCAGGGCTGTTGGACCGTATGCTAAACCAGTTTCTCCCTCTAGCCCCCTAAAATAGAATCATCTCTGGCCATTTAAAGTGTTGTGTTAGGAACGAATGGGGCCTTTAGCGAGGCATATAGGTTAATTATTAAAAAAAAAAAAAAGTTTCCAAAATCTTGTACCCTATAACAAAAAATAAATCTAGAATATTCCTTTGTGTGGTTTTTGCGTTTTCTGCGCTTTGTGTTGATCGACGTTCCCGTTTCTCTGAAAGTAATCGGAGACGCGGTAGAAACGTATTCGGGTTTAAAAGCCCCCCGTGACGTCGTGTGGAAACGTCACCGGCCTGCAGAGAGGTTTATTACCCCGCGTTGTGGCCCTCGCGCGATGTTCTGGCATCAGCAGATTAACCCCTTGGCCGCTGCATTCAAAGCACAGAAGAGGGGCTCTTTGATCTTGTGTGAAAAAATTAGCTGAACTGAGCCATAATAAACAGAAATAACAGGAAGCCCAGGTACGACACAATAGGCCATAATCTGAAACTAGAGGGCCGGAGGCAGAGATGGAATGGAAGGAAGTTTTACTTTACTGAGAGGGTGGTAGATAAGTGAAACAGCCTCCCAGCAGTGAGGGTATTAAACATGCATGGGATCGACATACGGCTCCTGAATCTAAGACCAATGACTGGTTAAGATTTGAGTCTTTACAGCAAGAGACGGGCGACTAGACGGGGGCCGTATGGGGCCGACTTGCCGGCAGATTCTAATCATTAAGTGGTATCAGCATCCCTGTTCTACTCCGATACCCCTTGGCGTGTGCCTTCTGGCCATTCAAACAGCCAAATCTTTTTAATGCGTACCTCCCAAGTGTCCTGGTTTTTGCAGGACAGTCACTTTTATGTAGCTGCTCCACTGTCCCGCTTGTGCGTTCCGTGTGAAAGAGCCCACACGGCTCACTTAATAATTCCGATTATTTCAATATTCCGGCTCCCGACCCGTTCCATTTATTCCAGAAATATATTTTTTTTCACAAATAAAGTAGAGCGGCCGAAATACCCACAAAGTCTATAAGACCGGCTTCCTCTTCATAGGCTGCGATTCCCCCACATATTGGAAATAAAGTTCATTATTTTATATATTGTTTTCCTGGAAATATATTGTGTTTTTTTCTGGAGGATAAGCCAACTTGGCGATTGTAATCATGTTAACACCCAAAGCTGTAGTTTTTATTCATGAATGTTCTGCAATAACCGGACGCTGTGCCGCCGTGCCGGGGCACGCTGGGGATTTTTACTGGTTTTTCTGCTTTTTCAATAATAATATTGTTTTAAAATACACCAGTGGGCTGGTACAGCGAACACAATAACATACCCACACACATTAACATACTAACACATACTAACACACATTCATTCACAACATATTCACATATACACACACATTAACATACTAACACACACTAACACACATTCATTCACAACATATTCACATATACACACACATTAGCATACTAACACATACTATCACACATTCATTCACAACTATCACACATTCATTCACAACATATTCACATATATACACACACATTAACATACTAACACATACTAACACACATTCATTCACAACATATTCACATATACACACACACTAACATACTAACTCACATTCATTCACAACATATTCACATATACTCACACACATTAACATACTAACACATACTAACACACATTCATTCACAACATATTCACATATACACACACTTTTACACAGAATTATATACTTTCGTACACATACACACATGCTAACATACATTATCATGCTAACACACACACAGTTAACATACTTACAATAACACCGATTCATTAACATATTCACATATACACACACAAATGCACAGAAACATATACGCATACTAACACATACTAACCCACATGCACAGAAGAGATTTGTTAGGACTGTTGGTGGCCGCTGTCCAGCTTTGCTTTCTGTTCATGTTTAGGTTTGCCAGCTCGGTGTAGAATTGATCGTCAGTCTTCAGGGTAGCCTTTTGCAAGCGCAGCCAGTGGAGCCGCGCACGCGCAAGATCTGCAACCAGCCTGCTTTGAGTGCAATGTCCAGGTTTTGTTCCTGGGATCAGTGAAGCAAACTGTGCTGCGAAAGAAACAAACCCCAAAAAATAATGAATGAATCATAAATAGACAAAACAAAGCAAGAATTCAGCGCATGCCCAGCGAATGCCATCCAAAAAAACACAGATTTGCAGGATAAATATTGGGGGTTCCGTCATGCTCTATGGACATATATCGCTTAGCCCGCCGCTACGTCAAAGTGCCCCGAGTTTGGCGAGTCCTGTCTAATCTTTCATGGCAATATTACTTACGACGTGCATGATCGTGTTAGGGTTTGACCCCATGCAGATAAGACCTAAATGTCTGTTAATCTATGCCTTTGTTTCTCACAATGAACATAAATTGGTGGATTTAACAAAAAACCACACAATTAGCCGGGCTTTGTCTCTGGCTATATAATGAAGGAGTGAATGGGGGGCACTTGATCCTCTTGAGACTCTTTGCATTCTCCCAGTGACCGGTCCTGTGATTTTATTCCGATGCTTGTTGTGAGCACCTGACATTCTGTATATGTTTCTTATGCGAGAACATAGAATGCGCTGATCGGACGAGTAAATTTATTTAGTTTGCTGCTTCACACATAACGTGACCATGTAGTACGGCGGCGGGAGCTCAGCAGCAAGGTAAACGGGAGAAAGAACTGGCAAGCTGCACAGTTGATAAGAGAGAGTGTGTGTACGAGGTTGGAGAGTGTGTGTACGTGTATTGTGGTATTGTGAGTGTGTGTTACTGTGTGGAGTTAGCATGTGTTTGAGTATATGATGTTGGCTTGAGTTACTGTATTCCGGCAAAGAGTGCAGGTGTTAGTGTATGGATTTAGAGTGTGCTATTAATGTGTGTGTGCATTACTTTATGATGTTAGAGTGCGTGTGTGAGTGTTTGTCTGTGTTAGTGTATGGTGTTAGCATGAGTGCGTGTGTGAGTGTTTGTGTGTGTTAGTGTATGGTGTTAGTGTGAATGTGTGTCAGAGCATGGTGTTGGGGGTGAGTCTGGGGTTAGTGGTGCAGATGGAAGGAGATAGATGCTGTGTATATGTAAGTGCATGGTGTTAGAGTGCGTTTTTGTGTTAGTATGTGTGTATGTTTCAGCTAGGCGGGGAGGCAAAAAACATTCCACACCCAGGCGCCACTAACCCTAGGCTCACCCCTGCTGTTTACAGTAGGAAGGGGGGACACCAGATATTTTGAAGCCCCCATTGTCCTCCTTTTTTTCAGATTATCGGAAATAATTGTATTAATGTATCAGAGGGGTGCGGGATTGGAGGGGAAGCCTTCAGCGCAACAGTTGTTTGGGCCAAGTGCCTGGATATCCGCTGTGTAAATGTTACGTTTATTGTTTGAAAGAAAGTGCGAGGCTGCCAAAAAAAGAATTAGCAATTAAAGATCTTAATTAACAGAAAGCAGTGTTAAATCTCTGGGAATGGAGCGCAATTAGGAGGTAATTAGAGGGGGGGTGGGGGTGATGCTGCGGTTTACAGACATCTGTGCGGAATGTTGCAAGTTTTGGGTGTTTGTGCGTTTCTACGTTTTACGCCTCAAAAAAGGCTTTATAACGTACAGCAGGATTTGTATGAAATGCATATGAAAAATGAAAAAAGACAAATTTTATTTTTTGTACATATTTCATTAATATATATATTATTATTTATATATATTTTTTTTAAGAAACGTTTTTTAGTTTCTATGGCACATGACAATTAAGTGTTTCCAGCAAAAAATTTTAATTTAGCTACAAAAGCATATTGAATTCAGCAGATTTGGCTTTAAATTTCCTTGAATTTTTTTTTTCCGGAGGAAATTCGCATCTAAGTACAAAACAAATTGTTTTTCAGCGTCGCCGTTCAAAGTTCTGAGGAATGTAATAATTCTTGGGTTTTTTTGTCCGAATGCGGTTTCACGATCATTACTTATTGTTGGTAACCTTGTCAGAAGAATCGCCGCGAAAACTTTACTTTCCGCAGCTTTTTTTTGTCAATTAGTAGCATCTCGGGGGTTTCACAACTTGCAACAAGACTTATGACAGCGCTCACATATTCCGACATCTGGAAACAATTAAGTGTATTTCTGTCACGGGGTAATCCTCAATTTATGGAATTCCGGCGGTCTCCCGAGGGCCCCCCGAATGGTGCAATCTCTGTTTTCTAGACTCCTATGACAAATTACTGGAGGGAGTTTATATTGATTTTGTCCTTGTAAAAAGTACATTACGGCACAACTTTAAAAAAAAAAGGACAGATAGAGACTAGGAACCAGTTGGAGTCCTTCAGAGATGTAATTAATCGTTTTTAATCTCCTCTGAGGTTTTATGAGAATTTCAGTGAGTTTTGGGAAAATTGTCTTGTTGTTTAACACAAAAGGAAAAACGTCAAATTTCACAACGATCCGTAGCCACCTGGTTGCATTATTTTCCAGGAGCGTCAAATTCAATTTTTTAACACTTTTGTCCTGTTTTAACGATATTGTAACTTTTTTTTTCTCCCCATTTTGCTTTTGTCGTGTTAAAGCAGACCCGTCTTTCTTCCCAAATTCTATATTTTCGCAGTTTTGTATAAACCTCTGCGATCGGAGCAGCCGTCGTAACGTCCTGCTCTCAGGATCCGCGGTATCCCTTCCCATTAAGTTATCTCTTTGCAGTTAAGTTGCTGCTTGTTTTTGATTGGTCCAGGCAGACATTGGGAAATAAGAAGGTATGTAATTCAGGGAAAGAAATTGATTAGATAATGCTAGTTATGCCACAGGCTGCCACCAATCGCAGCTAGGTAATACTAGTTTTAAAGAATTAGAGACGTAGAGAAGGGTTGTCTTCTCATATAAGAAGTAATATAAAAAAATATATATATATATTTTTTTTTTAACTGGGACAGACTGGGTATACCATATCGTCCAATCAGCAGTGGTTAATATAAAAAGATAATATTGTTTAGGTCGAAAAATATTGACAGTTGGCAGGAGAGTTGAGGGTTCCTCTCACTGGTTTAATTCTCCATTATGCATGCTTGCCAACTTTTGTCCCAGGACGTAAAGTAGGCGGAGTTATGCTACACTGCATGACTCCACCTACTTCATGCTCCGCCTCCTTCTGTCCCTGGGCGTCTGGGACTCATTTACCAGTGGTTAGGCTATGAGTGTCTCTCTGACATACACACGAGACTGTCCGGCACATTCGAGAGTGTTGGCAGGTATGCATTATGAAGGGCCAATCCACGTGAGCGTATACTGCACAAAGCGCTTGTTTGGCTCCGTTGTGTATACTTAACGTGGGGATATTTCTTCAAATTAAGATTGAACTACACATTATGCAGGGTTTAGCTCAGCCCTTTCTTTGCCCACCTTTCACATTCGGGGTATTATGGGATATTTTATTAATTCCGCACACAATGTTCGTCTGGCAGATGGAGTAAATCCCCGAAGATCTAAGTGAAGAAAATATATATATATATATACAGTCATTAAAATAGTAGTTTAACCCTTTAAAGACCGGGACGTACCTGGTACTTCCGGGTCACCGGCAGACCGGGACGTACCAGATACGTCACTGCTTTTACGCGATCCAGCGTCGCTTTGAACGCTGGGATCGCGAGGGGCGGCTGCTACTGACAACTGGGTGTTCCCAGCGATCAGTAGCAGCCACCCCCCCTCAATTCCGTGCACGTGATCGCTTTGCAGCAAATCACGATCACAGAATTTAAATATTTAAAAAAATACTGCGGTCTTCAAGTGAAGACGCAGTATGCAACCGCCGGTCCGGAAGGGGTTAATAAAATGATCAAATTCCTTAAGACCTTAAGAAACATTATTATTTTTCTTGGCCTTTATAATCCCCACATCTACATTTTAAAAAGGACAGCGTGTTTTGTTGTTTACAAAGGTATAGCTTTATTTTTAACATATTTTGTATATATATACACAGATATATTTCTTTTATTTTTATCTCCTTTCCAGTGAGATTTACAGATGATAGAAATGGGACATGAACACTATTTCTAAGTAAAATAGATGCTCAGATGGTGCTAGATAAGTGGAACAGCCTCCCAGCAGAGGTGGTAGAGGCTAATACAGTGAGGGGATTTAATCATGCATGGGACAGGCTCATGAGCCAAATGGGTTTCTATATAAATAGCAGCTAGTATAAGAAATGGTTAAATCGGTGAAATGAAAGCAGCCATTATTAACATTACAAAAAATACCCCATTCTCAGTATAACTGCAAATTACGGCACCGGCCCCCAAAAGACTTTCTTGAACCCGTTTCCAAGCCACATAAATCCGTGTCCCGTCGTATAAAATGCTATTAAAATCTTTGCTATCCAGCTGAGTAACAGAACCAATAATGTGTATTTATAGCAACTTAAAATGATTCCCCAAAGAAAGGTGAAATTCAAAATTGCTTTTATGGCGGCTGAAAAATAGCACGCTTTGATTTCATTCGACACAAATTGGAAAGAGCTAAAAAGAAATAAATAAATAAAAAAAATCCAAATAAAAAATCAAATGCATCAGACAGAGAAAGTTTGGCTCGGAGGAAAAAGTTTGGGGTGTCGGAGGGACTTTATCATTATTTACCAGGAGAGAAGTAATATGTTATTTTCATCTATCGGAGATCATGTATATTTCAATAAAATACGACTTCTATTAAGACTCACAAGTACCCATGACATCAGCAGTTGAGAAGAGTTTACAGTGAAATAGAGTGCAAGCTCTTTGGACCAGCTTGCGATAACCATTGTAGTTGTCCATTCCTGCTTTAAAGGGACAATACATGCATAGGAAAGTTCTTTGAATGTGCATGCGTTCAACTTAAATAATAATAATAAAAAAAATAATATGACTTTCCTTATGGAGAAGCTGCAGCTCTCTGCCACCTACATGGTCCGACAATTCTCGCTACTTAAGTGAGTGGGAGAGATTTCCATGCGTGTGCACATGGAGGGTGGGGAGAGTCGTTAGGCTTCTCCGTGGCGGTAAGTATATCAGGAAATTCAACTGAACACATCTCCTGCACGGAAAACAGAGGCGGGGATGGGGACAATTATATACAGAGGGGTTTCAAAATGGCCTCTCATATATCATATACGAAGTGCATACGACGGCTGGACGACGGCTCTTTAATCAGTCCTTGGTCTTGTCTTAGATTCAGAATAGCCTCGTGCCCATCCCATGAGTCCTTAAATTCCCTTACTGTATACGTAATGTGACTATATACACATGTGCCAAAACACTAGCACTGAGGACCCCACTAGTGGTTCCTCGTAGGCAGGGCATATGTATAAGTGGGCAGGGCTTTATTAAGTCCCTCCCACTCTGCTTTATAAGTCAAGCGGCACAGGCAGGCTCAAAGCATTCCCAAACGGTAGTCATGTTTTCCTTTTTAAAAAAAAAATATATTTAAGTTAATTACTATAATGACACACATATATATATATATATACAAAAAAGCAACAATAAATGGTCGCTCTCCTCATTCATTTCTCATCAGTGATGTAACGGTTAAACGTGCCGTTCCTCCACTTTTCCAAGTAAATTCAGCGTTAGTAACTAAATACCTAATACTGCTGAACAATGAATATAATTGTGTAGAATATATCTTTCTCATTTTTTTTTAATTCTGGGAACAGTTAATTGTCATGTGACACAAAAGCAGCCATAAAAACATAAAAAAGCTTCTTAAAAGTTGCTGTTTGACTTGATCAAAGCTCTAAAGGAGCGCATGGAATGCCATGTCTGCTAAAGCTTAATTGATCAAGACGCTAGGGAGAGAAGTGAATGTTTTGTCTGAGTGGGACAGCATCTTTAAGCTTTTTTTTTTGCTGCGTTTTATGGTAAAGTGGAGACCCCTGGAGCCGAACCCCCCTTTTTCTTCAATAATCCTCCTTATTTTGGGCACGGTATTCCTCTGTTTTTCTGGTTATTGATCAGTCTGTGTGCTGCAGATGGTATTGATCGGATATACGATTAGATTGGCTCTCCTTCCAGTCTGCATCGGATACGTCGTAACGTTCACAATTTGTACAGGGCGTTGCTATATTCATGGATTTAACCCCTTAAGGACAATGGGCGGTCCCTAAACCCATTGAAAACAATGCATTTTGAGTCCGTACATGTACGGGCTTTGTCCAGGGACTCGCTTAATATAAACGCATATTAACGTCCTTTGTGCTTTTACTCTCCATGATTGAAATCAATCAAATCAAATGTGCCAAGGGGCCGATAGACCACCTGGCGAAGTCACGCGGGCCATTGGAGGGAGGACTCTTCGTTCACAAGGAGCCAGGGGCAAGGAGACATCACGAGTGCATGAATGTCTTTAGACTTTCAAAGTTGCATTGAAGTGTGCTTGTGATATATGTACCCTTTTTAATTATAAACTCTGAGAGGAGTGGTGGGGGGGTTCAATTAAAACAAACGTTAAGAAACTAAATCTGCACCTCTGGAAGTGTTCATCACATAAAGCGTTTACATTTAAAGCGACACAGACTGTCTGCTTAAAGTGTTTAAAGGGACTGTTTACTGTCATTAAAGAAGAACGCGTGCCAAAGTACTCCACGACTACGATGATCTTTTTACAGCTGAGTGGCCGATCAGGGGAGATCCTATGATCTCGCTAACTAGAAACATAGAATGTGACGTCAAGCAAGACCCATTTGGCCAATCTAGTCTTTCTAGTCGTTGGTCTCGTCTTAGATTCATGAGCCGTATGTCTATCCCATGCATGTTTTAATCCCCTCACTGTATTACCCTCTACCACTTCTGCTGGGAGGTTGCTCCACTTATCTAATACCCTCTCACTAAAGTAAAACTTCCTTATATTCCATCTAAGCCTCTGACCCTCTAGTTTTAGATTACGGTCTCTTGTTCTAACATTTCTGCTCCGTTGATATAAACTAAATCTGCAAAGCGGGGCTGCTCGACAGGAAAATAAGGACTGCCCCACGTAACACGGGACAGTAAGCCATCCCAGCAATCAGACAGTGGGTTGCAAGAGTAAATCAGCGTGATGTTTGCCGCGTAGGAACTGTTCCTCTAGAGCTCCTTGAGTAGTTGTGCCTGGAAAGCGGCAGAAAAGATTATATTAACTTATATTGAATGGGAGTTTGCCTGATAAAATAGTTTTTCTAGCACTTATGACCCCGTTATATGACGTAAATGCCCCCCCCCCACCAGACTGGACTTAGAACACTAGGACTTCTTCACCAATACGGGCTTTAGCCTTGAAACATAGAAACCACAGAGAACACCAAGTTCTGTGAAAGGTTTTTCTAATTTTTTTCTTTTTTAAATCTAAAAACACAAAAAAAAACAACTAGTATTCGGCCCATTTTCCCATTTTTCTTGAGTTGCCTAAAACTTTACATAACTTTACAGCTAAAAACTAATTCCCTCAGTCCAGTCTTCCTGTTTCCCTGCAATAAAGACTTAAACCAGTTAAAAAAAAAAAACATACAGTTATGGATATTAATAAAAAACTATTTTCCGGCAGGTAAAATTGAAGTGTTGCGTCATGCGCTCTCGGTCGCACGGACCCGTTATACGATGGGTGACGGGCCGCTAATAAACGTTACCATTTCTGCCGTGCCATGAATGGATTTTAAACTCTTCTAAAAGATCCGGGAACAGCACGGCAGGGTGTATAAAGAGTTAATACCCTTTGTGTTTTGCCATGTTTGTATTATTATTATTATATTATTATTGTACATAGAGATTTATGGAGTCCGGAGTAAGCCGCTAATAAGATTCTGTACGTACTCGCTCTGTGCCACGGATTACCAAATATAATATATATATATTTGTATATATTTATTTATATTTTTTTATATTGCTGTTATTAACAAAAAAAAATAACAGCAAGAATATATATTTATATATATATTTATTTATATATACTTATATTTATTGCTGTTATTTATTTTAATAAAATATTCACATACAGCTTCTGCTAGAATTGGAAATAAAAAAAACCTATTTTTTAATTGTTAAAACGAGCTGATATTATAATAGTCTTTAGCTTAATAAAATAATAGTGACTTTTAAATATATGTTTCGGAAATAGTATTTGTCGTACGCATTGAAAGGTACAATATATATATATATATATATTTTATCTTACCTGCTAAAAACCACCCATACGGTGACCACCCACAGTGCCAAGCAGGAGATCTACTTGGCATAAAGCCAGAAATTGGGTTTTTAAACGTTAACATTGTTTATTTTATTTCCGCATACTACTGTTGTAGTTACCAAGTCCACATCTTGTTGTTGTGGCCCTCGAAGGTTTGCGTATTGCTGCAGTTTCTATACACATTATTGGGGTTTTTAGGGCCGTAGAACCCTGCGATCCCCTCATACCCAGCAAACATTCCGACCTCCTAGAAAAGAGGGGCATCAGGGATTTGGGATCCAAAGAGGGACTGGTAAAATTGATCAGGGACACTTGGGAGCTATTGGCTACACTGAGTTCATTTGGCATGGTTTCCAGTTACGGTTATGCACAGTGCCGGCGTTCTAGAGAGTGAAATATCCTAAGAAAGCCGATCAGCGTTCCCCAGGATGGGTTTATAAAGCCACCGATACGCGGAGATTAAGCGTTTAATAACCTCAAATAACCGGCCGCAGCCACCACACTCAATGAACACGTGAAAAAAAGAGCTAATTTCATCAACCGATAAAGAAAAATGGCTACATAACGAAAGAAATATGCAAAATGAGCCCCAGCTGGGACTGGAAGTAATTGTTTCTGTCTTGATGGATCATATCCGATGTTTTCTTTCATCAGATACAGTCTGCGACATAAAGACACGTTCCCATTGAATAATAAACCTCGAGACTACAAATTGAAGATAAATTGCCTGAAATGTGTCAAAATGTTTCAACATTCAATATTTCATTGTGTTTTAAGTAAAATAGTGAGACACAAGCCATTATTTTTTTAAATTTTTTCATTATTATTATACATCTTTTATCATTAGTTCTAGAGGACTACAATGTTAAATGACTTGGCCCAATTCTTTAAGGTCCAAAGTGCCCAACATATAGTTCAAGATTTAATTTGTATTTAATAACGGTATTTTTGCCCTTTATTTATGGTAATTGGGCATCTTCCATTCTTGGGGTTCATTTGCATATGAGTCTCCATAACCTAAAGGGCTGTTCTTTAGCTTTATTATACATCATTATGGCACATGGTAGTCGTGTGGCCAAGGACAGAAGGTCCAGGGGCAGTAGTCCATCTGCTACCCCCCAAAAGGAAGGGCAGATCTTTTAATGGTGCTCAGTAGATTTCCCCAACTGTCTTATTTACCCCCACAGAGGCTGTTAGAGTTTATGGAGCGCTGGTATATGGCTTCATGTACCTGTGCGGTGAGGATGACGACTGTGGAGGGGGCAAGTGGGATGCTGGCTGAGGGCAGAACGGAAGGACGGGCGACTAAACGGAGGCCGAGTGGGGCTCATCTGCCGGCAGGTTCTATGCTTCCATATCCCGGCACGGTCAGTGGCATAGATTAGCCCCTCTGCCGCCTAACTGGGGTCCAGATCAACCTATTGAGAGACCAGACCTTCCCAGTCTGCTAGCTCCATGGGCCAGTTGGGGAGATCAACCCTTGTAAAGGCGAGAGGGGGGGGTCTAAATTCACCCCTATACATTCTTTACACTAAGCATAAATATCTGTTCTGCAGCTTTGAATTAATCTGGAACCCAACAATGGATGGTAACGGTTCTATGCGTGACATAAGCGCACGGGTTAAGAGGATAGCGGACTCTCCAAGAAGAACGCGGAGTCAGCAGCACCCAAGGGCGACAGCGTAACTGTATAAAAGATGTCCTCTAATACAGAAGGCATTTTGGCCGGTTAAGCATTAAAGCGCGGAAGCCGCGGCTCCATGTAATATTTATAATCAATTTGGATTGATGGAGAGCAGCCGTTCCGTAGGTAGATATCTGCGAGCAGAAATCCTGTCTCCTCGCTGTCCGATGCGGGGAGACGGAGAGTAATGAGGCTCATTACACAGATTTCATTGCTGAGCAAATTCTACTTGTGCTTTAAAGCTTAATTACAGCGATTTCTTCTGCCTTTTATTTTATTAATTCTCTCGTTCCATTTATTTGGGAAAACGTTTCCCTTTTTGATCACGGAGGGATTGCTTCTCTTATCAATCTATGAAATTACTATGAAAAAATGACTGCGATGTTGGCTAAAAAGGTTATAAATTGGATTTTGAAGTTCATCAGCGGCTAAGGAGTTGTTAAAGAGCTAGCGAGTGTGGGAAGCATCTGCCAAGTGTCTCTGTTCAGTTTGTCCAGTCCCTTTTTGGGCGCCCAGTTCACCTTTTTGTTGAATTGGGTTAGTAAGATTTTAAGTGAATCGGTTAACACAGAGAAATCATGGAGACTCCGTGGAAAAGTTCTAGAGATCAAAATACATCTTAAACCGGGAGCTCGTGTCCAGGGAAGCCGCGTGACAAGCTGGAGTCAGGGAGCCGGAGTTCAGGATAGTCAGGGTCAAGCCGTGCCTAACGCAGGAGCAAAGTATCAGACGCACTATGGGGAACATAGGTACAAACACTACACCTTGCCCTCTGATGGACTTTTATAGGATCAGGGAAGATAAAATTAAAAATGGAGTGATGTCACAGCTCTATTGCGGCCATCTTGTGTGTGGCGCGGTTGCGTGGGAGGCCACAGCCGGCTACTCTATTTGGCGGGCTGTGGGCACCGGATGAGGGTCCGCTGGACATAGTCAAGCGGTGTCTGGAGGTCTCCATAGTCGATGCGGCAGAAGGACCTGCTGCGAGGATCTGGCTGGAGGCCGGGTTAACAATTACTCTATGAACGTTTCATAGAAGCGATCAGACCCAGCCTCCAAAATATACTCATTCTCTGCTACAACATGATTTTAAGCTGATTTTAGTTAATAATAATAATAAAAAAATATTTCTGAAAATGAAACCTTCTACCTTTCTAGACCTATGAAGCGTAAGGGCATTTGGATGAAGAAGATACCCAATGCAATCAAAACGTTTTGGATTCTATTTAAGGACATCGTTTTAGATCCCGATTGCACAGATATTAACAAATACAAAATAGAAATTTTTTTGGCTTAATTACTAACATGTGGCAGAAGAACTGTGACAAGCTCCTAAAAGAATATCCACCTATTCATGTAAAGCTTCCAGCATGGTTGATGACATCACACCAACAGTTTTATGACATAACTGTTTGCTGAAGCCACCAACCCTTAGAAGGCGGCAGGTGGGGGCAGGTTCTGCGGCATCTGGAACGGAATAACCTTTTGTTTTTAATATTTCTGCCAAGTACCTTCAGTTGTTGGGCTTGTGTAAGTATAGGTACCATGTTTTTATGTTTTGTATAGTATGACTTTCTTCCATGTCCAGCGTTGGTCCATGTCTGTCGTTTCTTGTATGAGGTTCCATAAGCGCCTAGATCTTTCTGATTCTAGACAGTTACTAGAACAGTCAACCTGATAAATTCCGAAAGCCCAAATTCTTGGAGATGCTGGACGGGGGACACAGAAGATCTGGATTCCTTCATCGCAAGGCGTTGGTTCTTCTTTTCCCCTTCTTTAAGTTACCTGAACATATCGGTTCCGTAAGATGGTCAACACTTGAAGAGGAAATGTAAGAATCATCAAGGACACCGTTTTCAAACCGTAGGAAAAGCCAAAATGCAGCCTTCGGGCGCTGAAATGATTCAGATGTCATCCGTCAATTCAAAGCCGGAGAATGAATAATAACAGGAGCTGGCAGCAAATTCTTCCAACAAACAAAGTGACTGGCGGAATATATGTTACCGGTGATTCACGGAGCGTGTTACACAACATGTCTGCAGCGAACTGCCCACAAAGAGACTGCGAATAAACCAGAACGCCCGATAATATGACGCTCTGATCACAGGATAGAGTCCAGATAGTCACCAAAGCCATAACACACATAAACGGACTGATCCGCCATAATTAACGGCGATGGAAGGCTGAGTCAGGAGCAACAAAGCATAAATGTAGAAATGAATAATAATGAATAATGTTAAAAGCTGCAATATAGGTCCTCTTTACGGGTTTTGTGTAGCATGATCTTTATCCCGCACCAAAACAGTGACCAAAACTCAGGCATTTAATTCATCATCGGCATATAGCGGTCTGCGTGTAAGAAACCTAGAAACATCTGCCGTTGGTTAGTGGCTCCTATTGGAACCGTCCAAGATCCCGATTCTCCTTTCACTTCTAGTTTAGTACAATGTTGTTTTGGCTTCGAGAGGCAGGAGCTCCATCTAAACATATTAGGAATGTCTTGTTAGGAATGGATGTTCTAGAATGGAAGAAGAGAGAGAGAGAGAAACCTTCCATTATGGAGTCCAAGACGGAAGCCTTTTTAATAATAAGTGGAGTACGAGAAGTACAACAAGGTAAAGACTGAGGGCTAGAAAATTCTACTTTAAAGAAAGCCGAGTAGATGCTTGGAATAGACTTCCAGGGAAGGTAGAACAGGGTAGACAGCAAAAGATTTAAGGAAGCTTGGCATGTGTATAAAGGGCAGACTGGACGGGTCATTATCCGTGTTGATTACTGTAGGGTATCCCCTAAATCCAGCAATGGCACGTTGGTCCTTGGGAACCTAAACCATTATAATAAACCAGAAGAATAATAACAATGTATCATGTTGAATGTTGAAGGGGTCTCCAACATTGGCAAGACTGCTTCTATACCTAATATTTTTCTTAAAAGTGTCTATTTTTCATGATGGAAAGCGAGAAGTTTAGGTGGAGCATTATTTATCCAGCCATGTGACGTTGTCTTCCCCGGCGGTCTTGGTTATGTAAAAAAGGCAAACCCATGGGTTTAGAGGGAAGGACCTCATTTTATGAGTTTCATCATTTTCTTCAACCCTATTCCAAAAAGTTCGGATTAGGGAACATGTCCCAAAGGAATTCCAAAAGTCACCATCTAGATCCTGACATTTAGGGCATCGACCGGCACGGCCTCAAACCCGCATGCGCTTGTTCCTTGAGAGACCGGGAGGCTCAATCAGCAATCATTAATGGCGTATAAGAACAAGATGCCGCTGGCAACATCTCTCCCAAGAATCTTAATAGCGGCCGAGCTGGGATCCCTGTGTGTGCGGGAAGATGCAGAGCCCGTCTAGAAACATACACGAGGAATCATTTATTCGGCAATGGCGGCGTATTCCAATAACACCATTCCGAGGGACAGAGAGCAATCGCGCATAACCCCGGCTACATGTCTGCTTTGGAGTTTTTTCCATCTATTTTTAGCCGGGGTTGTTATAGATGAAGCGTGCCATTCCCTCGGGGACAGTATGTGACATTGTGACTCCCCGTGACAAATTTACAGCGTGTGACTTGTGGCGTATAGTGACATTTCATTTATTCCCACTGACTGTAGTTTTGCTTGTCAAGCGGTACGACGCTGGGATGGAAGAGAATAATAATAAAAAAAAATAAAAAAAAAAAGACGAACAAAGCTGGTGCATCCTCTGTGTGCCGCACTCGATAAGTCAAAATAATTAGAAAAGGCAAAACATTTTTTTTAAAATATATACTTTTGAACAAAAAAAAAAAAGGAGGAAACGTCAAGATATTTTTGAGCCACGTCAACTGGATGGCTGATTTTTAATATATTTTTAATATGATTTTCCCGGTGCTGCGTGCATTTTTGTGCAACGTCATTGGATAGTCGCTTATTGAAAAGCTGTTTGAAACGTAGAATAAAAATGCTAAAATAGAATGGAATTAAACACAACTCACAACGTAAGGAACGTTGATTTGATATACGTCCCGTCTTCATTATTTTATCAGCAAGGGAAAAAAAAGGAGACTATTAAGTATATTATTGGAAAAGGCTAGAAAAAACTCGCCCTCGATGGTGGAAGCAACGGTCTCTTTCTGATAACTATTAGCTTTGAAGACCCTGACTCTGACGACGCAGACTTATGGGGGTTTCAAGGGACCGGATGCATTAAAGTGCATGCGATGGCTGTTAAAGAGCAGACAAGCAGCTGAGAAATGTTATAATTACGGCATTTTCGGTATTATCCCAATTAAACAGAGTATTTCCTTATTTGGATTGACTTGTAACAAGTCTCTGCTGTCTTGTAGCGAGCAAACAGAAGCGGATGCGTAATACGCTTGCGATATCGAGGTTAATTTAAATATTTTAAGTGTTGTAGGCTGTCTGAAAAGTGCTTTTGTGTCTTTTTTCTTTTTTTTCCCCTTTTTCTTTTTGCTCTTTATTTTAGAGAGCATATTCATCAGCGCTGCCGTAGTAACAAGTATTTCTTGCAGAGCATCGTCACAGATGAGAGAACATCGGTATTTAGGGCGACCTGCCTTTCGAGAACGAAATAACATTCATTATTCTTTTCGTGTAACGATACATTGTTTCCGTAGTGTTTGAAAATGTCTGCGTCTCTACTTACAATCCCCGGCTCAAGCGATTTAATAAAGTGCAGGAGGGGAGTTTATTCCAAAGGAGGAGAAACGTAACAACGAGGGGTCGTCATCTAACACTGGAGGGGCAGAGGCTGAGGTGGAATGGAAGGAAGTTTTACTTGATTAAGATGGTTGTAGATAAATGGAACCGCTTCCCAGCAGTTGTGGCAGAAGCTGAAACAAGGAATGTGAGATGAGCCCAAGGGCTGATTAAGGCTTGAGTCCTTAAGAAATAAAATGAGAAATAATAAGCTGGGCTGTATCTCTGCAATAAGCTGTCTGGGCGCTCGATTCTAGAGTTTTTCTGCATGCGTGAGCGATTTTATGGGTGTTCTTTCTTCTAGAAAGTGAGTAAAACTATTTATTTTTGAACAGAAAACGTATTACATTGTTGGGCAATGACAGATTGGGCCATAATGTGTGTCCAGCTGTCTTCTGCCATTGTTGCCCCGCTGCCCCTCTTTTGTAGGAGGTCGGAGTGTTTGCTGGGTATGAGGGGATCGCAGGGTTCTACGGCCCTAAAAGCCCCGATAATGTGTATAGAAACAGCAGGAAGCGGCTTTATACATTGTATACATAAAATACATCATGCCCATAAACTGCACTTATATGTAGTAGGATCACTTGATCCAACCAGCTCAGCTTGAAGAAAACACTATTTAAACTTCTTCCTGCCTAATAATCACTGGCCTTTGACTTGATCTCAGATATTAAAGTTTCCATTGGAAAAGAATACAAAAAATATTTTTTCATCAGCAGGATATTTTGGCAGGGCAATCTGTGTATATAGAATATGTGGACAAAAGTATTGGGACACCTGTGGGAATTGTCACCCATTCATCCAGTAGAGCGTCTGTGAGGTCAGGGGCTGATGTCGGACGAGACGCCCCGGCTCGCAATCTCCGTTCCGGTTCATCCCGAAGGTGTTCGGTGGGGTTGAGGTCAGGGCTCTGTTCGGCCGGCCAAGTTCTTCCACCCCAAACTCCTCCTACCCCGTCCAAAATGTCTTGCTATGTCCTCTATAACACACTGTACAGAGCCCTGACCTCAACCCCATCCAACACCTTCGGGACGCTCTACTGGATGAATGGGTGACAATTCCCACAGAAACTCTTCAAGATCTTGTGGAAATCCTTCCCGGTAGAGTGGAAGCCTCATTGCTGCAAAGTGGAACCAACTTCATATTAATGTCTGTGTATTTAGAATGTGATGTCATCAAAGTCCCTGTTGGTGTAATGGTCAGGCGTCAAAAGGAGTTGAGCGTCTTTAATAAACATCATATCCTTGCACTCAGCAGTGGGAGTGGGGGGGCTGCCAGGTAAATACATCTAAACTTTACATTGTAGCCGTGAAATTGATACTATAATATAAATAACAAGTATGGAGGTCTTATGAATTTATTAGCGCTACGTAATCTGCTAGCGTTCTAAACATAGAATGTAACGTAACGGGGGTCAGCACTGTGTCTGTTTTAATAAGTTAAATTGCTTTCTTGTATACCTTCCAGCATCCGTTCTAATTAATTTACAATATTTATCTCCAGAATACTTCTTACCTAGAAAAATTACGCTGAGATGGCGGTTTCTGAAAGAACCCAATGTTGTTGGACGTAACGTCTTCTAAGCACATCATTACTAATGCTATTGTGTCCTCGGCCCTTTTTCCTTAATAATAGTAATTAGTTCTTTAATAACGTTAAAATATTGTCTTGTCCACTTAATGGTCATGTGATGTAAAAGCCACTGATAGGTTGTTGCCGTAGAAAAAGCTTCTTAAATGTCTTTTGTGTATTTTATGTGATAGAAACTGCTGGCAGATCGGCCCCATTCGGCCCCCGTCTAGTCGCCTGTTTCTCTTGCTGTAAAGACCCAAACCTTAATCAGTCGTTGGTCTTGTCTTAGATTCAGGAGCCGGATGTCTATCCCATGCATGTTTAAATGTCCCGATCCTCACCGACTTGTAACTGGATTCTATATATATAACTTTTAATGATTCCTGGCTGGCGGTCCGAGACCACCGCTCTGCATTCCTCCCCCTTAGCGACTGCTGATCTGGAAGCCGACGGCTTCGGATTTTGTGGTTTTTATTCCTCCTTTATATTCCTGAATAAAATGCAAACCTTAATCGTGACACCAGCCTGTACGTCTCCGCGAGGCTACAGAGGTCACATTATGTAAAATAACAATCGGAACGGAAGGAATTTTAAATACCGCCGCACTTGTGGCTTCTTTGACCCGCGAGATCTCTCCGTGAGAGTTTGGGGAACATTTTGTGTTCGAATTCATTCTTTGAAAAAACTTTTTTTGTCATTTGGAAGGAATACAATAGTTCTATACACCGTTCTCATCCATTCGATTAATTAGTGCTTCAGTTTAGCCGGTAGGTGAAAATTCCGGCATTATTATAATTCAGAGCCTCGTTTTCTTGCAGGTTAAGAAACCCCAGAATAACAAAAATGTATTTCCTTCCTGCCTCTGCAAACATAGTTAATAGCGGCCATTAGCGGTGCTTTTAACACAACAAAATGTCGTAACACACAAGCGTCAAGTGCTGGGCTATGCCACCCTCAACCCCCCCGGTCCCAATTCTCTATTTTAATTGCAGAAGTTAAGTCCATCTCATAGCCGCTTCACATTCCCATATCTCACAACAGTCCCAGTTCTCGCATGCCAGTCCCGATTTAGCTGTTTGAGCGTGGGATGGTCGGGGAGATCCTCTGATCACCCCTGACTGGCCCAGGGAGTAACAAACAAAAATCAGTCAGTTTGCGTCTCAAAGTGGGTTAATCTGGTAAAACAGGGCTTGACAAATATGTTGTGAATCTCGGCGCCAGCTAGAAAAGTTAGGAGCCAGGATTTTTTTTTTAAACATTGGAACACAGCATTGACTGATACTTAGTCCCCACAAGCTGGCCACAAATGTGGCATTGAAGGGGTTAACGCTGCAGGAGTCATCAAAGGGCTTGTGGGGGCTCGTTTTTGCTGTTGCTGGTCAAAACGGGAATTAACCCCTAAAATGCCACGGCATTGATCTCAGCATTGAAGGGGTTAACGCGGCACTGTCGCTCTCATGGAGCGATCAGGCAGCAGGGGGGGTGTTGTGTCACCAATCAACACTCAACCCCCTTTCCTGAAGCTGTCTGTGGCAGCTGAAAACGCAATTGCTGGTTTGCTGGCGATCTTGTTTTCAGCCTACAGAATTACTCCGTGGGAGTGATCTCAGACTCGGGCTCGGGGTGGCTGTGCTGGTCTGGGCAGACAGCAGCAGCGCCCCTGCGATCACCACGATTGTGGCGACATGGGGGCATTTTTGGGGGATTTCACAGGCTGACAAACACCTAGGCGCCAGGACAAATTTCTCAGTCGCCATGGCGACCTGGGATTTGTCGAGCCCTGTGGTAATGTGGTAAAAGGTGTGTTATGTTCTCCTCCTTAGATGGATGTTCTGTTACTGGAGGAATTCCAGTAACTTATTATTAGTGACACTTTTGAGTCTATTCACTAAAGAGGGAGTTGTGGTTTCAACTCATTGACATCCCCATATACTATAAAGGGCCAATACTGGGAAGTTTCTCCAGCAAGAAGGGCTGAGCGGGTCCAGTGTGATGTCTAACTTAATGTAGAAGGATATTGCCGCAGCAGAAGCTCATGAGCGATGGTCCTCACAATGAAACACAACTCTTTTGGGTCTACCGCTCTCCTTTATTTCGGGTGCCAACCTCTTGAAAGCCACAAAGCTGTAGCCCAGTTACTGCTGGTAGCCCGTGATGGTGTTTTCTTTCCATTAATAAACATTATTTCAGCATCAGAAACCAGGGAAAACAACAAAAAACACAATTAAAAACTCCATTCCAGAAACTGCTGCCTTCCAGCGTTTCTGATGGAACTTTAGGAATCATCATTTGGGCTTTGAAGCCAAACGATCGCTAGAAGGTAGGACCTCGTTGTATTCGCCTGCGATTGAGTCCCATCCAGACGGTCTGATCGCTATTTATACTCTGCCGCTTCCTCCGGCTAAGTAGCCGCTTTATTTTGTTCTTGTGTGCTGCTGATGTATATGGGGCATGGCATCTGTCAGCGCAAGGTGTAGCTCCGGCGCTCCGGCCAGCTCCCATCACCCAGAGATGAAGCACCTTGGACAGCTGCCCATGTTCTGTTGGCTTCGGAACTGCATTCTGTGCCGGTTGGAACGTCTGCTATTTCCAGTCTCTGATAGAAAAACACTCGACTGAGATGAATGAAATGACTTTACTGCTTTTCTTGGTTTTTTTTAATAGTGAAATTGAGCGCTCGGAACGTGTTTGGAATTCTTAGAGTTTTCAAGGATGTTTTCAGCGTCTCGTAAAGAGAACTTTTGGAAGTCAGTTAAATGTTTTGTTTCCTTACAGATTGCCTGTTGGCTAAGAATTGTGGGAGTTGTAGGTAAAACTCGGCCTAAAGGGACACTTTAAAGCCTCACCAAAAAGCAGAATACAAATTAAAGTACTTTCTGGAGAAGCTGCAGCTGCTCGCCTCCTCTGTGGTTCAAGCAGCCGATCGGTGGCAGGAAAATGCTTCCATTAAAATCAACGGGAGCTCTTTCCCTGCATGCACATGGGGGGGTCCTCTGAATGATGTAAATCCATCACCTGACGGTGAACTCATCCCTGAATGGCAAATAGCTGTCGGGGTAGATACGGGGGGGGGGCAATTGGGACCTCTCAGCATTGGCGTGCATATGATGGCTGGAGCGTCCCTTTAAAGGGTATTTACCACCTATGCCTGGTCTACAGAATGATCATGTTAGCGATCAGATTTCCCGTGACACCCCCAGATGTCATTCTGTCCCCCAGAAAGTAAATCAAATACCCCTTAAGACCCTTAGACGTTTAAGTGTGCCACTCCTTAAAGCGTCCCTATTCATTTGTCTCTGCCGCCTGCCGTCCCAAACGCTTGTAATCTGTGTCCTTTCTGATAAATCTTTGCGTCATTTTCCAATTTCCTACAGAAACTTTTTTTTTTTTTTGCTAGTTAGAGGATGACGCAGGATTCCGTTATGGTTTTCTAGAATCTTTTTCAAGGATCTTGTGAGATGAGTAACTATAATATATAATAATAATAATATATATAAAATATATATATAAAATATAATAATAATAAAATATATAATATAAAATAAAAATATAATAAAAAAAAATAAAATATATATATATTTAAACAAAAACAACTAATTTTTTTTTAAAAAAACCCCTGCTAACATTCTGAAAGTGAAGTCATTCAAGTGGATTGAGAAAGGCAGAGTCAGCAAGCGATCCCCACCGTGCCGAGTGATCTCCACCTTGCCTGAACCCACCCGGGGTGATGCTCGCCTTGTCTCCCTCTAACGATCTGCGTCATATTTGTCTTTGAAAAGCCGACGAGGTCCCGCTAACCCCGGGCCAAGTCACCACAGCGAGGCAAAAGTGACACGCGGGGAGGTTTATTTACACTCCGCTCCACACTGCCACTGGGCAACTGGGCTTTAACCCTGTGAGGGCCAGAGGGGCTGAAAGTAACAACGTTTACCTGGTTCTGTGGCAATCAAGGGATTAAACACGACTGTAACCCTTTGAGTGCCAGAAGGGAAGGGGGCGATTCAAGCTTTACAGTATCTTTGGGGGGTAGTTAAATGTGTTCAAAAGTAGACTGCATTGCATTACATTTATTTATATAGCGCCCGCAGATTCCGTAGCGCTGTTACAATCAGTGGGATCGTTTAAAGCCACGCACAATAACAACCCGGTACCAGGGCCCTGCTCCCAGAAGCTTACAATCTAGTCGGTGGTTGAGAGGCAAGCGAAACAACAGGAGAGGACGGCTCGGATGGGGATGAGCTGATGGGGTCCGGGTGATCTATAGAGAGGGAGCCAAAGATCCAGCCCATGGGGTCTCGCCCGCCTAATGCTGTGTTTATTAAAAAATTATTTATTTTTTATGATTTCTATCTTCTTTCGCTTTTCCTTCGCCCCCCCCGTTCACGCGTCACTCCATTGTGACTGTATCACTGAGAACCAGGACGGTCACCCGGGCATGAGCTAAATCCAATCTCCTGACGTCATCGAGCCGAAGTGACAGCCTCGGGATCAGCTGACCGCGAAGCGAGGACTCGTCGCTGCCTTTTTTAGTTTTTAAATATTTTTTTTTCCTCTTTTTGATGAAGACGTTTCGCTGCCTCGAGGTCCTTTGTCTCCGCTGAACTCGGAGGTTCTAATGGGAGGCTTTCAGTTAATGCGCACTGCGGGGCCGTTCGTTAATATAAATTCAGTGTAATTTGGATACAGAGGACATCGTCACATAGATCCGGCCCCCGTTATCTCTCTCTCTTATCCTGTCGGGTCTCGTTACTGCGACACAGAATCACTTTCATCTTCATTAATCCCGTTCTGACTACAGGCTACGTTTACAATAACATTGTTGCCAGGGCTCTGTGTCTTTAAAGAAAAATGGCCGTTTTAGTTCATTAGGCCAATTCCTCCGCGGCGCCCTGTGTGTCAGAGATGCTGATCTGAAACTATAGGGTCAGAGGCTTACATTTAAAGGTTTTACTGAGAGGGTGGTAGTTAGGGGAACAGCCTCCCAGCAGAAGTGGTAGAGGGTAATACAGTGAGGGTATTAAACATGCATGGGATAGACATACGGCTCCTGAATCTAAGACGAGACCAGTCTGTGCTGTCAGATTCTATGTTTTTATGGGTTGGTATGTTGTTTTCTTTTGTTTTATATGTTTGTGTGTTTCTGGGCCTTATTCACTAAACAAATGTAAGTATGCATTATGAAATAGTCAGTGTGGGTCGCTGTCGGTGGAGTACATTAAACACGACCAGCTCAGTCCTTCCTGCAGGAGAAGCTCGCCGGTTATCTCGTTTTTGATAGTTTTTGTTATTTTGTACTTGCTGACGCTACATATGGGTTTCCTCGTCCACTGTCTGGGCCTTTGCTTCTCCCAGGGTGCCCACTGTGCCCACTTCCACATAAGGCTAGATGTTTACAGCTCGCTCTGATTTTTTTTTGACCATATTCAGCTGCTTTGTATCCCCCCTTCCAATGGTTTTTAAACTTTCCTCCCGTAAACAGTCATTTATTTATACAATTGCCGTAGTTTGGGTTTCCAGGCGTTCCTCTTTCGCATTTATCCTCTATCCTCTTCCTAATGAGTGTATACATGTGCATATGTATGTGTGTGTGAATATATATATATATATATATATATATATATAATTTTTTTAATTTATTTTTTCTTCAAAAAGAAACAAGTATTGCAATATAAAATAATACCTATTTATAGGACTGACATTCTATTAATAAAAAGGTATTTTGTATTGCAAAACTCATTTCGTTCTGAAGCTGCACACATATGTGTCTGTTTATATATATATATATATATATATATTATTTTTTTTTTTATATAAGTATATATTTATAATTTGTTAAGTTATATGTAGCTTAGAATTAGATAAATCATTGGTTTTAGCCTGCGGCATTCCATGTGTATTATTATTGTTTCATATAGCGCCATCATATTCCGCAGCGGTGTACAAGTACGTGTAATATATTGTGTATGTGTGTATATTGTGTATGTGTGTGTGTAATATACAGTATTTTTTTGTCTCGTGTATCCGAGGGTTTTTGTTTTTGTCGTCCGCGCTGCTATAACCTCGTTATCTGATGACACGTCAGATAAAAATATAATTAGGGCCGGTGCGGTACAAAGCAGCATCGTGCCTGCTGGCGGTCTCTCCAGGAAGCGTTTGCTCCTCTTACAGATGGATTAATTTTTAAAGACAACTTGCCTTTCTTTTTTTCTAGCGAGGGGGGGGGGATAATTAAATATGGGGGGAATGGTTTCCCGAAATAGTCCGGCTTGTCATTGCTATTAATTGTCAGTCGTAGTTGCATGTGAACCGTAGTTGCATCTGAACCAGCTCCGGCTCAGCGAACGTCGCAGGTGGTCTAAGAAGACCACGCTGTGTGCATGTACTGAAAGCGCTCTCATTGACTTCAATGGGAGCTCTTTCCTGCCACAGATTGGCTACTTCAAGCGGCCAATCGGTGATGTGAATCGTTAAACCATATAGGAGAAGGGGAGCTGCAGCTTCTCCCTAAAGTAAGTACTTTGTATTTATTTACTTAACCTTTTAATAAACGCATTCTGCTTTGGTGAGGCTGTCAGGGACATTAACCTCTTCCTTTAAAGATCCACGTTTTTTTTTATGTCCCCTACCGCTGCATACCCCGTTCACACCGCCATTTACATGCTTTCTACCACACATACCTGTCTGCGTGTGCCCTGCTCCAGGTGAGCCACGGTTTCTACATCCTTCAGCAATAACAACATCCATAGAAAATCCAATTAATGGGGCGAGGGTCATTTATTTTAGAGAAAGAAGAGACATTAATGAAATAGAGCCAGGAGCGTATCTGGTCACGCAAACAGATTGATTTTGTAAACATTTCTAAAAAAAAAAAATAAAAAAAAATCTTGTCTCGTAATCTCATTATCCTTTATCTTTCCGTCCTCGGCTTTGTTCTCAGCTCGTGCATCATAACATTCTCTAATCAGAACTCTAATAATTGTCATTGTCTTCAACCTGCTGAGCGGGGAGATGGATTTATAATGTAATATAATCCCAGGTGCCCTTCGCTAATGTGCGTAACATGCTAAAAACACAGGAGGGGGGGTCTGCCTGGCGTCACGACGAGTCAAAACACGGACAACGTGCAATGCGACCGAGTGCTGTGTGAGAGAACATTAGCATTAGGAAAAGTTTAGAATTTGTCATTAAACTGTAGATCAGGGGACGGCAACTTTCACCCCCGGCCGGACGGCCCTGAAATAGATGCACAACAGTGAAAAATTTTTTTAAAAAAAAATAAAAATAAATATATATATATAGAAAAAATAAGTAAAAAATAAACCTTACATCCCATTGTCCTAGCTCTATATGTAAAAAAATACCCCCGGCCGCCGTTCGCTACCGCCAAACCCACTAAGCCATAATTATTAAAAATACGTCAGGTATGTCTGTAATCAGGCAAATTTAGAACAAATTCTAAGGAAATTGAAAAAGAAAAAGAAAAAAAAAATATATATATATATATTAGTTTTTTTTATTCTGGCGCTCCCAATTATTATCTCGTGAATGTTTCAAATAAAAGCCTTATTTCTTCTGAGAAAAAAAAAAGGAATGTTTAATTCGTGTAGTTACATCAAACACGGGAATCTTAATTAATTCCGCATCTGGTAAAAATGGCAAAATAGCTCCAAAAACCCCCTGGGACTGAAAGGGTTAAGGAAGTGGCCCAAAATCTGAGAATGGTAAATAGTTAGGACGGCGCACATTGAGCTAAATCTATCCAGTATGAGTGGAACAGCCTCCCAGCAGAGGTGGTAGAGGTCATACGGTCATTATTTAGGTTCCTTGGGCTTTACGTTTCTGGATAGGGACACGGAGCGGGTTATACACTGTTTTATGTAATTGCCCCAGCGGGGACCAGGTCTGGATGACTCTAATTGACCAAACCGCCAATTGCGCCCGACAGCTTCGTCGATTTAAGGCCAACATCTTTTTCCTACGGCTGTAATAAAAATCACACCGGTTTTGGAGCACGCGAGGTGTCGGAGCTCTCATTAATTAAACGGTGGGACGGAGTGGAACGGTCGCCGGCAGAAACGCCTGTCCTGGCTTTATGCTTCGTTCTGCGTGACCGTCGTATAGAATTATAGTAGAGAGAATACCGAGAGAATAGCGCCACGAGGATAAAGCGGGTCGTCCGTGCCACCGACACGAATATCCCCACCGGATACTCCAAAGAATTGTATGATACCTTTTAGCGGAGCGACCTTCACGGAACCCTGAGGTCTTGGAGGGTTACATTGTATTCTATGGTTCTGGTCCACTGAAAGGTATCACATAGAAGTATCCAGCAGCCCCGACGGCCAGTCCCGGCTTTGCATTTTCATATTGGCCCCGAATGTCACATCTTTGGGATAGAGCTGCGTGTGCCAAATAATTAACTGGCGATGCCGATGGAGTGTAGATACCATTGGAGCTGCGCCCCAGCACTGAAATAGTTAATAGAGTGTCATAGCTGTCGTTGTCTTCTTCAGACAGCGTAATAATAAAGTTTCTTTCTTTTGATCAATACATTTGCTTTGAACTTTAATAACAATGTGTATAGGTGGTTTTCTTCCTATGCCTGTAAGCACCGTTTAGGTGATAACGGTCACTTTAAGGTTATTTGGGACACTTTATTGGAATTTTTATTAAAATATGTTCGGTAATAAAAGGGATTAGATGTCCAAGTCTATAAGAAGGACATTAAATTAAAATTAACCGTATCAACGCACGGTATCTGGCCGAGAGACACTGATGAGACGCGCTCCAGCTGACAGGGTGACACGCAGAGATGCCTTTTTTTTTTTTTTTTTATAAACTGTGTTATTTTGGGACACGGTAAAGGGAAAGAAAAAAAAAAGCTGTCGGCGAGGCGCAGGAAATTGCCTCGGAGAGATAGGAGTGAGATGAAAGCATAGCAGGCGGATCGGAAAATCTCTCCAAACGAAACGACGCGGAATTTTAGAGACCAGCAACAAATGGGTTAAACGCTGTGCGTGATCACGTTGAACACAAGCTGGATTTCGTGAAAAAGTGCAACAATATGTACCCGGTCTGCCGTGATCAATGTGATAAGTCACCCGCTTCTCCTGCAGTGACTCGATTTTATATAGCTGCCAACAGTCCTAAATTTGATTTCACATATAATCGGGTATATACGCTGGCTGACCTCCCAAATGTCCTGACTGTGGGGTCTTCCGAGAGCACGAACTAAAACATGCAGATAACGCGAGGAAGGTGGGGGGTTTCATCAATATAATTGTTCGGTCACTGGTGCAGTGGGGGGCGTTTTCTTGCGACGTTGGATGGCGTGGATTTTACTAAAAGGTCTTCATAGCTACAAAACCTCCAGCGGCTCGAGGAAGAGCCTCTGATATACCAAGTTTTTTTTAATGTCTTGGCTGTCATCAGCGGCATCTCGCTGTGACATCACCCTTCGCAGCAGAGCACCTAGTTTCCTCTCCCTTTGTTGCCAGCGCGTTACCGGGTGCGATCACCGTGCATGCCGGCAGCTATGGTTACATGGTGATGTCAAGAAGCCCAGTCCGCGAGACCTACAGCAGTACGATCCAACACCTAAATACATTTTAATAGCCCATAAAAAAAAATTCTGGTCGCCCAAATGGTTATAATAACTCTCCTTGTGAAAACCATGACTTGTCAGATGGTAAAGAAGTCACCTGAATTTAAGCAGGGATTAAATCGGAATAGAATATGAAGGAGTGAGGACTGCTTGGGATTGGGGTGAAAACACTGGGGTTTGGTGCCCTGTGCCCTTCCCTGGTTGTAGATCTCTGGTTTGGTGTTGGTGTTGGGGACGGGTGGAATATCTCCATAGATTGTATGTTTGGGGGACACTTGGGAACGTTTTCCGGACGAAGAAGTGAATGAACCCTTACAGGGGGCTTGTGGGGGGCCAGGATGTCCCCCACCCCCGAGACCATGAAAGCCGCCGAGGCAGCTGGCAATCACAGCTTCGGGGGAGATCGCCCAGCAGCGACAAAAAGAGGTGGTTAAACACGGTGTCTAATATCCGTGGCACGAAGAAATGACACGTATCCGATCGAGGAGACCGCCGATCCGCTCCGGCCGGGAGAGATTGTATACGTGTTATCGGCGTGTTAGGTAAATTAGTCATGCACATTAAATACATGTCTCGTACATCACTCAACGCGGGCCCCCGACTGCTATCGATGACCCCTCCAACATGTATGGACCTCTCGGGGCATTATCAGTGAGTCATCTTTCCCCGCCATCGTGTCACATACACACTCCTACACACTTGTACACACACTCATATATACACAAATATACACATGCACATACATACACATATACACATACACACATACACACTCATACACTCACATACATACACATATACACATACACACTCATACACGCACATACATACACATATACACATACACACTCATACACATACATACACACACACTCGTACACACACTCGTACACACACACACACACTGCTCCCCGCGCTCCGATATACACAGTGTTTTGTGACGGCACCGATCTGATCGGCCTCACCAGGCTCACCGCAGATACAGCTCTGAAGCGTGCGGCGGGGGTAACTTTTGTATCACTGATCTCATTCATGTTTTAGCCGAACGGAACGTCTGACCCGATGTTTGTTTTAGCAAACTCTTCACAAACATTGTACCTTTGCTGGGCGGAAAAACTCATTTCAAGGTCCTGCTTGGCCCACGTAATACTCTATAAAATAATATTATGGTCCATCTGGAAATTACTTAAATTCACAGATTTTTGCATACTAATTTATTATTTATTATATTTATTATATTATTATGTTTATTTATATATCTTGTTTAAAGATTTTTTATTTTAAATTAAGGGACTATTCTACCTCTCCGATGATGATGATGATGATGATGATGACGTTGATGGCAAAACCAGAACTAGTTTCCTGGTCTCCCTTCCAACCTTTGCAAAGGGTGCCTGAATCCATTAACAGCCATTAGCAACTTAATAATAGAAAGAAATATAAACTCACTGGGGAGGAATAATGATGCTAATCCTGAGAACAGTTTGTTACTTCCTGGAACCCAACTAATGTAAATTTCTAGTACAGATATATTAGCAATTTAATCTGTGTACAGCCTCCCAGCAGAAGTGGTAGAGGGTAATGCAGTGAGGGTATTAAACACGCATGGGATAGACATACGGCTCCTGAATCTAAGACGAGACCAACGACTGATTAAGGTTTGAGTCTTTACAGCAGGAGTGACGGGCGACTAGAAGTTTATTTGGTTACTGACTTGGAGAAGTTGGTTATGTTCAGACTTATTATTATTATTATTATGTATTGTTTATATAGCGCCATCATATTCCGTAGCGCTGTACAACGGATATAGAATATTTTTAATAAAATGTTTTTGCAAATGGGGATTTTCTTGCTTTAATCCGGATTAACGATGCCCTTTAATGTTTCTGAGCTATTTGCTGATCTGATCGTCAATAAACGGTGTTATTTGTATTGAATGGAACCTTATTGCAAAAAAAGCAGCAATTCCATAATATTACGTTAATGAAATAGCAGAGCTTCCCGTTATTGGCAGCCGTTTGGTCCCCGTGTATTAAATGGACCATAAGATCCAGCATTTACAACACGATCTAAGACAAGGCTGTGCGGCTCTGACCATATTTTCAGCAGCAGTAAAGTGCCACTGCCACGTATTCCCAAAAAAATACACGTCTCGTATCATTCGGAGCTTCAGATACTCCTGTAATTTGACCTATACATATGCAAGAGAATTGGAGATGAAATTCTGTAAAATAAGGCATAAAATCTTCAACCTCAACAGCCATTGCTTTGAAAATTTTTATGTAAAACTATTTAATTCCTTTTTATGGATACATTTCCTTTATAATGAGGGCGTTTATAAAAAAGAATCATTTTAATAACAAATCTGCAAGGATACACTCAATTCTCACAATTTATTCAGCCACACGTTTATCAAAAGGGTCTGCAGACAAAACGTATAATGGGAGCACACAAAGGATTCAGTCAGGGTGTAAAGGCTGCCTAAACTCCCTGGTGCGCTAGTGCCACCAGTGGCGAAATGCGGAATTGCAGGGATTTTTTGTGAACGTCTGAAAAACAATAAGCTAAATAGCTGTATTGTGTTTTTTTTTAAAAATCTGTTATAAAAATGTATTCATATCTTCTTTATAGACCTATTTTTTTCTTTCCCCATCGTGTTATTTTAACATACATTTTCTGGGGTGGTTTTTTTTCTCGGCGTGTATACATGTACCATAAAGCTACACAATAGAGGGTACCATACCAGACAAATGTTTGACCCAACGTTCTTATATCTGCCCTTCAACTTCACGTTAAGACGCTTATGGAGCCAACTATGTATTTTTTTTTCCTGCGATTTTTTTTTATTTATTTATTTTTTTTTTATTCTGGATTTGGTGAAATTATTAGAATTCGTCTGGCCGTGTAACGAATGTTTAATAAAGCTCTGTCGGAAGCTTTAGCACAATCGTTAAATGAGAAGTGGATCTCATTTGTTAATCAATAAGTGTTAGCGCTGCCAAACAATTAAAGGATTAGCTCGGCGGGATATGCAGAAGGAGTAGAATTATTGTTGACTTTTAGCTCATCTCCCTTTTTTTCTCTCTTTTTTTTAATTTCTGAAATATCTCCCTTTAAGGGTTAAAAAAAAATATATATATATTCTACAATATTTCCCCGCCGATCCTACACCTTATATCAGACCGGTGTGCCGGCGTAGTCAGGGTTGTCATCGGGAGGGTAAATCCAGTAGCTGCACATGGGGGCCGCTACTCAGGACTGGGATACACTGCCCGTGCCTGGGCTCTTTTGGGTCCCATATGGCCCCTGTATAGGGGTTGGTATCTAGTGGGCCCCCTTAAGATCACGGGAGGATCGAGGGAGCATGGCGGTGGGAAGAGCGTGTTGCACAATGGGAGGAAGGAGGGACTGGCCACACTAACCAGGGACCCTCGGCATGTACGCTGAAGTTTCAGCGTGGCGCTCCCGGTGAAATATTAATTAGGCGCAGCCGGCGCTCTGTTTTCTTCGCCTATTTCAGCTGCTGATGAATGTGAGAGGCTCTCGAGGCTGCAGGCTTTATCAAAGTTTTGTAAGAAACACTTTTTTTTTTCCCTCCCCAAAACAAGATTTATTTACCGAGTTCTAACTAAATTAAGACTCATTTTTTCCCCGGCCCGTGCTGTGCGGCTCTGTCTGAAACACCGCAATGCGAATTCGCCGACGAAGGTCTCAAGCCCTCCATAACGTGATGGATTTCTGGATGGCAGCTGCTGCCTTTTTTGTTGAGATGTGTATTATATGTCCCAAGTGTCCCTGTCTAGCGTGGCCAGTCCCTCTTTGTCCCACTCCCCCCCGATGCCCCCTCTTTTCTCGGCGCTCGGAATGTTTGCTGGGCATGAGGGTATCAGAGGGTTCTACGGTCCTAAAAGCCCCCATAATGTGTATAGAAACAGCAGGGAACATCTATATAAATGAAACTGCGTATAAAAATGATTCTATTCTTCTGGAAGCCCCCCCCGCGATGAAGTATCTGTAGATCACCGTGTGCCACCTAATAAGGACCACAGGACCATTTAAAGGGGCCATTGATATTACGCATTTAAGTGTCTCTTTAACCCTTTAATTGGTGCTGCAGGGACCATCTGAGCGCAGATCTACCCGCACGCTTATTCCGTGGTGTCTTGAGAACGGAGATAATCTGTTTGTGGCTTCGTCAGGTGATGATTCATAGTGGGGGCCGCGCTGAATCAGCCGCACACTCGCTCTAATCTCACCATCATTTACTTAAAGGCGAGCATTGATTTCTCTTTTTTCTTTTCTTTTATTATTATTAACGCGTCTCCTGCAAGACTTCTGAGGCTTAAAGCCAGAGTAAGGTGTATCAATTGATAGGGTTTGGGTAGTTTTAGGCAGCGGACTACAAAGTCTCCAAAGGGTCCGGCAGCAGATTGGGGCAAAAGCATTGTCAGCGCTTGGATGTACCCCGTACACGTCTGTCGTCTGCCTCCTGCTTTTATAGAAAACCTTCAGAAGTAATGGGCCTTTTTTTAACTAATAGTTAAATAATTCATACGGTGCGACCCACTTATGCGTGAAAAAAATATTATTCATGTGCCCCAGTGCTGTATACAATAATAACCCCCCAGCGCTGTATACATTAATATAACCCCCCCGCTGTATACAGTAATATAACCCCCCCAGCGCTG
>VKOC01026807.1:0-20228 GCA_009364415.1 Spea multiplicata
GCGTAGTGTCCAGAGCATGGAGGCGCTACCAGGAGACAGGCCAGTACATCAGGAGACGTGGAGGAGGCTGTAGGAGGGCAACAAGCCAGCAGCAGGATCGCTACCTCCGCCTTTGTGCAAGGAGGAGCACTGCCGGAGCCCTGCAAAATGACCTCCAGCAGGCCACAAATGTGCATGTGTCCACTCAACTGGTCAGAAACAGACTCCATGAGGGTGGTATGAGGGCCCGACATCCACAGGTGGGGGTTGTGCTTACAGCCCAACACCGTGCAGGACGTTTGGCATTTGCCAGAGAACACCAAGATTGGCATATTCGCCATTGGCGCCCTGTGCTCTTCACAGATGAAAGCAGGTTCACACTGAGCACATGTGACAGACGTGACAGAGTCTGGAGACGCCGTGGAGAACGTTGTGCTGCCTGCAACATCCTCCAGCATGACCGGTTTGGCGGTGGGTCAGTAATGGTTTGGGGGCCGCACAGCCCTCCATGTGCTTGCCAGAGGTAGCCTGACTGCCATTAGGTAACGAGATGAGATCCTCAAACCCCTTGTGAGACCATATGCTGGTGCGGTTGGCCCTGGGTTCCTCCTAATGCAAGATAATGCTAGACCTCATGTGGCTGGAGTGTGTCAGCAGTTCCTTCAAGAGGAAGACATTGATGCTATGGACTGGCCCGCCCGTTCCCCAGACCTGAATCCAATTGAGCACATCTGGGACATCATGTCTCGCTCCATCCACCAACGCCATGCCCCACAGACTGTCCAGGAGTTAGCGGATGCTTTAGTCGAGGAGACCGTCTGCAACCTCATCAGGAGCATGCCCAGGTGTTGTAGGGAAGTCATAAGGGCACATGAAGGCCACACACACTACTTTGCCTCATTGTTTTAAGGACATCACATCTAAGCTGGATCAGCCTGTAGTGTGGGTTTCCATTTTGATTTTGAGTGTGACTCCATATCCAGACCTCCATGGGTTGATAAATTTGATTTCCATTGAGAATTTTTGTGTGATTTTTGTTGTCAGCACATTCAGCTATGTAAAGATGAAAGTGTCATACGATTAGTTCATTCATTCAGATCTAGGATGTGTAATCTTTGTGTTCCCTTTATTATTTTGAGCAGTGTATATATACATACTGTAATACAGGCTGGCTCTGTCTTGTACTTCTATGGATATCATGGCAATCAATGCCCACAGATCTTGTTTCTCTAACGAAGGGTATTTTATTTCCATTGAACCGTATAATTTAAGTGTTTTTAGTTGGGTAAACGTAAAAAGTATTTGAAGCATACAAGTATACTGCCTAATCAAGAAGACCTCTGTTTGTACAAAAAGGAGGGCAGCACCATAATTTTACATTTGCACTGTAAATGATATAGAGGTTCAGTACAAAGGCGGTAAAGGGTGTTGGTATGCATTTGCATACCTCCCAAGTGTCCCTTTTTATGATGGACAGTGCTTTTTTGGAACCCAAATCCCTCTGTATCTTTTTTGTCCCCTCTTTTCTGGGAGCTCAGAATGTTTGCTTGGTATGCTTGTATCACAGTGTTCTTCAGCCACATTAATATGTATAGAAACAGCAAAAATGGGTTTATAAATTAAATTGTATACATTAAACACATTATTATTCTCTGGAACACCTTACTCAACTAAATAATAGCTGTCAATAGGTCCCTAAACCAAATAAATGAGGTATTGGTAAAAACCCTGCGCCTTCCTGCCGTGCATCTAACCACACCATAAAACATATGTCTCTTTGGCAGTTTGAAATGTCAGGCAATATGGTAGTGGGTAGTAGGTATCAGGTAACATAGTAACATAGTAACATAGTTCATAAGGTTGAAAAAAGACCAAAGTCCATCAAGTTCAACCTATATACATATTGTGTCCCTACCGTGTTGATCCAGAGGAAGGCAAAAAACCCTTATGAAGCAGATGCCAATTGCCCCATACCAGGGGGAAAATTCCTTCCCGACTCCAAATATGGCAATCAGAATAAATCCCTGGATCAACGTTCTGTCCCTATTAATCTACTATCCATAACTTGTGTTTCACCTTGCAAAAGGACATCATCCTATTTAAAGGGGAACTGTTTTTTTCTTTAGTACAGCTATGTAGTCAGTAGGATACCTAGTAATGTGTGCTTAGGTGTTACCAGACGTTTTGCGTAGGTGTTTAGGCTTTGCTCCATGTGGATGGGATGCTTTCCATTGTCACCTCTCCAAGCCAGACCACAGACCAAACAGGGCAGCACTATCCATTATGGGTGTCAGAACCTTCCGTACGTGTATTGTTGACAAATTTGTGGCATCTATGTATACACTATTATGTTGAATACTATGTTGCATGTGACAATCTTTACAGTGCTATGATCAGCCAGGAGACTTTCACGATGACAAGGTTGAAGAGTGCCATTCCTGGGTAGGTAAGATGACATTAAGGTAAGTAAAATTAAATAATTATCGGGGTTTAAAATAAAGGATTATGCACTGCTTACATACTTCACTACTCTACTATACAGGTATGTCCATAAAAAGTGAAGCAAAATGCACCACACTTCCTTTTTTTTTGCATCTCCTAGTCACAGCAATGAAGTAAATAGCCACTGTTACTGACAGCCTGGACTCCAACCTGCCAGCAGAAGCCAGGATTGTTGGTTTCCTGCTAATAGATTGGGAACGCTCAGTGTGAGCACCAGTACACTGTTATATAAAGAATGCCCAATCACACAATCAGGCATTCACTGTATGATAGGAGACACCCATCGTGTTCTTCCTCTTACAAAAAAGGGAAAAGTTATACATACACTCCCTGGCCACTTTATTAGGTACACCTGTTTAATTGCTTGTTAACACAAATAGCTAATCAGCCAATCATTTAAGGCATTTAGGTATGTAGACGTAGTCAGGCAACTTGCTGTAGTTCAAACCGAACATTAGAATGGGGATTTAAGTGAATTTGAAGGTGGCATGGTTGCTGGTGCCAGATGGGCTGGTCTAAGTATTTCAGAAACTGCTGCTCTACTGGTATTTTCATGCTCAACCATCTCTAGGGTTTACAGAGAATGGTCCGAAAAAATATCCGAAGGAATATCCAGTAAAGGAGAATGGGCAGACTGGTAGAGATAACAGAAAGGCAACAGTAACTCAAATAACCACTCGTTACAACCAAGGTATGCTCTGAACGCACAGCACGTCAACCTTTGAAGCAGATGGGTTACGGCAGCAGAAGACCACACCAGGTGCCACTCATGTCAGCTAAGAACAGGAAGCTGAGGCTACAATTCGCACAGGCTCACCAAAATTGAACAATGGAAGACTGGAAGAACGTTGCCTGGTGTGATAAGTCTCGATTCCAGCTGCGACAGATGGCAGGGTCAGACTTTGGCATAAACAACATAAAAGCATGGATCCATCCTGCCTTGTATCAACGGTTCAGGCTGGTGGTGGTGTAATGGTGGGGGTCATTTTCTTGGCACACTTTGGGCCCCTTAGTAACAATCGTCATGAACGCACCAGGTCTGGTGGTAAAAGGGTTAAAATTCACTGTCTGTCTGCCCTAGACTGGAAATAGTGATAAAAATAAAAATGTCCACCTTAATACCACCCACAATTAACTATAATGATATAACTAATACCATAACGCTACCACCACCAAGACAATTTATAAATGGGGTGCCGTGGTCTCAAATTAGACTAAAAACCCACACAATATACTTTAACACAATAAAAAAAAATGGTCTAATCAGGTAACGTGAGTCTTTACCAGACAAAGGCAGAACTTAATAAAGGAATATTTATTATGAACAAAAAATAGTCACAGTGCATACAAAAAGCAGATGATAAACAGATTATCGTATTTATCGGCGTATAACACGCACTTTTAAACAAAAATACGAAGTTAAAACCTTACCTGCGTGTTATACGCCGATAAATCCTAGAGCTGCACGATCTGCAGCCGCGTCTCCCCGCACTTCCGGTCCTGCGGAGGGTGCGTGTTATACGCCGGTGCGTGCTATATGCCGGCAAGTACGGTATTTACACCAAACCGATAAAATAAAAAGGAGAAATTACTGAAAACCTAAGTACTCACTTGAATGGTAAAGTAACAGTTTTTCTGTCCATAGGGCTCCGGCAAGAAAAGATGGCGACTTACTCAAAATTAGATCTTGGCCCCAGTAAGCACACTGACCAATTTCCTCTCATTAATTTTATACCTTTTCCAGTTCATCTCGAGTTTCCAAGCCGGCCCAGAGGTGGTATAAGCGGAGGGAAGGTGTACCATAAGTGACCTCTCCCTTGTGTGGTGGAAACATATCAGTCAAAATAACTAATTTTCATTTCATCGTCCCTCCACAGCAATAATTCATGCATTCTTGTAAATTATGTAGTCCGTAGATATGTCACACTTGCTACTTATGACTGAATATCACAGACTTCACAATTCCTTCCAAACAGGTTAAGTTGCGCTGCCATATTTGTATACTTTTTGTAGGGTGCGCTTTCCCCATTCTAGGTATGCACAAAAGGAGGTATGATTATGAATATATGGGTTATTATTGACGTATGTGTTGGATATGATCTGGATATGAAATGGTTTTCCTGACTGCTAGTGGTCACTTAGCATATCAAAGAATCCAGTATCTATGAGGGGATACAGGCATACGGTGAATTACTTGGTCCATCTACATTTGAACCTAGACATAGCGGCACCTCCTCTAACATTTCATACCTTGCAGAGGGCCCTGGTTGGAGTCCGAGCTTCAAAAGACAAATTTATCTCAAAGACCTTTTGGCACCACATGCCTATACAATCAAATTAGCCCCTCTCATGCTGAAATTGGCCATACCATCTCTACCGGGTAGCAAGTCTGTGTATGCACTACACAAGTTGCCGTGACCAATTAAACATCGTCTAAACACGACAGCCTACCTGAGTATTATGCTGACAAATCTGTAGCAACTGTGTGATACCATCATGTCCATATGGATCAAAAAAATCTCTGAGGAATGTTTCCAGCACCTTGTGAAAAGTATGCCAAGAAAGGCAAAAGAAGGTCCATCCCAGTAGTAGCAAGATGTACCCAATAAAGTGGCCAGTGAATGTATATTATATCTAAATATAAATTAATACAAAAATAAACTAGTCAGCTCAGTGATGTCACCATGATATCACTGACATCAATAAAATATAAGAAATATCACAAAACAGATATTGCAACCGAGCAATTAAATCTGAAAAATACAAAAATATCATTTTAACCCCTTCGTAACAACGGCTGAATTTATTTTTGTACCCTTCGGGTCAATGGCTGTTTTATCATTTCTGCGCTGCTCGTGTTTAGCTGTAATTTTTACTGAACCCACACAAGTTATATATTGTTTTTCCCAACAACAAAAGTCCAGGGCTTTCTTTAGGTACCATTATTTTGATCACATGATCTCGCACACATTTTAATACCAGCCTTTGTCAAAGTTTGCAGTAGTATTTTTTTGTTTTTTTCACACACATTTTACTTTAGATATGAGTTTACAGCTCCTGGTATATGTCAGTGTCAAACACCACCCAAAATGTGTTCAGCAACATCTCCTGAGTACAGTGATACCACCCATGCATAGGTTTGCCTAGTTGATTGGGGGCCAAAGGGCCACATTTGGGAGGTGCATACATGGACATTTGGTGATCCTGCGCTCGTGCCCTTTTTGGGACATTTGTGAACATGGCCAATCAAACCATATATTTTTAAAACTAGATGCCCCAGGTTATTTCAAGTGCTTGTGATTTAACCATTTCCTCCAGCCTTTGTCAAAGTTTGTTGTAGTAATATTTTGGTATTTCTTCCCCCATATACATAGTACTTTAGGTTATAATGTATAGTTCCTGGTATATGTCACTGCCAAACAATATATTTTTGAAAACTAGACAGGGTATTTTAAATGCTGGTAATTTTAACTCTTTTCATAGCAGGATTTATGAAAAGATAGCGACCAATTTTAGGACTTGCTCATAAAAAATATTCTTTTAATTAAATTTTTGTAAAAATAATTTGGACATATTTTCTTTAAACTGGATGGTGTCTCTTATGATGTCATGGAGCCATCACTGGGGTCTTTTTTGTTTTCACATTTCACATAGTTTTAAAACTATTTCTAAACTTATTCCACTGATCACATAGTGATTAGTGAACTGGGCTCCATTGACCTGCATGGTTGGCTGCAGTACCTGCAAAGTCTGGAAAGACCCTCTGGGAACTCTTATTCTTAAAGGAACACCGCCACCTTGTTAGAGGCAGCATGTTTCTAAAAGGTGGCTGTTTGAAACGCTCCTAGGACTTGTTTTTGTGTCGCTGAATGCCTCTATATAGAGAGACCTCAGCAAAACTCGCTAAGCTTAAGTACTTTTTTTATCCGCCAGGCACCGGATAAAAGGCAATTTCCTTATGGTGAATACCACTGCTGCTAGGAGCAATCGTACTGGGTCCCTGCATTTTTTTGGTGTTATTGGATACCTCACACACCAGCTTAGAGAAGAAAGCAATCGTTAATTGCTTTAGATGCTTGTTTAACCCAATGACGTGCCAGACACGTCAATTGTCACTAAGCAGATGCATTTTTGTGACTAGCCTGGCACGTTAGTTGTCATCAAGGGGTTAAAAAATGCCCCGGCATCATATCACCCTAGCTCTAAAAGTAAAAAAATATATGTAGAAAAAATATGCAATGTAATATCTAAGGGATGATCTGGCCCTCTAGAGCATAAAAAAAACCATTTGCAGTTCCTAGCATTGGAAGTCCCTTTTTCTGCCTGTCCTGATTTTTAACTACAGAAAGTGAATGTCAAAGCCGTCTGCCTTTTAATATATAATGTCAGTTTCAAACGTTTTTGAACTAGATTGTAAGCTGTTTAGCCTCACCTGTTGTTTCTGTATGTCATTATATACTAGTTGTCCTAGCTACTCTTTGTACAGCGCTGTGGAATCTGATGTCTCTATATAAAACTATAAAAAATAACAGTGCTCATATAACAGAGATGGACCAAGCTTAACACATTTGGAAAAATATTTCATTTTTGTGTTCAGTGATTAAAAATCTACTTTCGATTAAATGTCGACATGAGGCATTTCACACCATTTCATATCACTCAGACACTGGAATGGTCTATATTAAATTATTTTGAAGCAAGCATAGGCAGTCTCGGGTATAAGTGTCCAAGAACATTAATTCCCAATAGCAGTTCAACTCTAGATACATCTGGAAATTCTACAAGTAATGAGCCCCCCCTTGTGGAAATAAGACAATTGCACAAACAAGAGAAAGACAAGCAAAAGTGATGTGGTAACGTTAACATTTTTGTGCCAAAGAATTTCAAGCGGTATACAAGAATATATGAATGGATTTGCACAGTTTCTGGAAAGTAACTGGATATCTTGGAAGCAGGTAAAAATCCACTATGAAAAAGCCTGAGTACAGTTCTTAAAGAACAGAGGAAATTAAAATTTTCCTCATATCTGGATATTAAGTTGCTGTCAAAGAGCTGTTGTTGCATGAAGCCTTAAAGTCTGCATATAAAGTGAAGCATGCTAAGTTTCTCTGTTTCCCAATTTATTGGTATGTTTTTATGTTATATATGGACATGTTTGGAGTGCGGTCCACCTCAATGTTGCATGAAGAGCAGATGTTTCACAATGGCAGATTATTACACACACACACACACACACTGAAACATCTCATCTCACCAACCTAAGCACACATGAAGAAGGGCAAACTGGTTAGTACTGAATAATGCATGATACATTCCAGATTGCCTCTCATTTTGGTGAATGAACCCCAAGCAGCAAAATAAAATATGCTTAGGTGAAATAGGACACCCCCCAAAAAGCTATGGCTACATTGGGCTTCCTCATCTGCGCAGCTCTCAGCATGAGCCAGAGTATTCCACCTACAAACCAATTTTTAGAACATTGAGCTTATTCCATGACAAAATATAAATTTCATATGCAAGACATACTGCACAGAATACAATCAATGGCATAAATATGTATAGGCAATAACAATAAACAGTAAACCCAAAAATACAGGGTAAAAATCGTTGTCTAAGGTGAGCTGAGTCTATCTGCGGAGGACTCCGTCAGACCTCCCAAGTACGTGTTCTATATAACTGCCGACACAGCGGTACAGCCAGGGCGTCTAATCGTATGCGTAGTTCCTACTTCAGTAGCGTCACCTCACACATTCACACTACGCGTTTCGCCAGAAGGCTTCTTCCAGGTGCTTCACAACATTTTAACTGTAAGAGTCTACTTTTCTGTAACTATTTTATAAAGTTTATCATCTTAACTTATGTCTCCATCCCCATTTTCTACTGAGATCCAATTTGTAACCCCCCTTCCTGGACGCATGATTTTCTACTGTGGAACCTACTTCAAGGGGTCATCTGTGCCTACCAATTTGAGCAGAACCTGCTCTTCTCTTAAAGTAAGGGGCCATTCTACTATATTTACTAACATACTTCATTTTATTCCTAAAAATTAGTACTCTATAAGCTGTTTTATTTATTTCATTTTCATCTCCCTGCTTGAGTCTGAAATCCAGAAAAGAAAAAAAAAAAACATATTTGGTATCATAAAAGTATTATATAATTTTCTCATTTTAGATGTGCACCACTTATTTTCCTTTTTTATTTACTTTTGACCCTTAGTTGCCAGCACTCACTTTTATTAGTGTGAGGGATACACTTATAGTGACTTCACAACATGGTTGCGCTTACCAGCACCTGTTTTGTTTAGTATTTATAGTTCTAGCTCCATGCACTGGCTAGGCATTCGGGGCAGGCATTGGTTTGTTCAGGCCCCTGTGTAGAAAATGCTTTCCTCCTCCTGATTGGCTGTTTCAACCTCAGGTGCTTTTCCCCCCTATTTTGTTTTGGAAGACTATATATTAAACTACTTACAGAAAACTTTATCTGCTTCTTTAATAGTGCTGTCGGGGACACTTAACTGTGGCCGAGAATTGTCTTGGAGAGTTCCCTCCTTAGGGTGGTTCCTAGCTGGCCACAGAACATGCCTAATAACACACATTAACAGCCAGGTCACAATGGCACCCTCCAATCCGAGTTCCTCTGAACTGAATGGCCATCCATGTCATGGTGCCATCTGTGAGCATGGCCAAGACCACATCACTTCTGTCTCTGCCGAGTCTTGTTAGAATCTATGCTTAATAATCACCCTAGGAGGGCAAAAGCCCAGATTCACACTCTCCATTTGATGTTCCCTCATTTTTTAACACCCAGGTAAACCAGAGTGTAGTCCAATTGTAAGGCATGGATATGTCCTATTTCAGCCTCCTACAGAGAAGTAGTAAGAGTATATCTCTGTAGCAGACGTAGAAAGGTCCTTGTACATTGCTCTACATTTTACTGTCCTGGTGATGGTTTGAATGACTGTAGCCAACAGAGGCTGCATACTGCATCTTGTAGAGCAGAACTAAAACTTTTCCCTCAAAAGGCTGCAAAGACAGCTCTTCTAGGAAGGCTTTCCACAAGAATATTAAGTGTGTCGGTGGGGAATTTGTGCCCATTCAGGCAAAAGAGCATTTGTCAGCTCAAGCACTGATGTTAGACATGAAAGCCTGGCTCACAGTTATGGAGTTCCAATACTTCCAAAAGATGTTTAATAGGGTTAAGGACAGGGCTCTGTACAGTATTGCTGGAACAGTAAAGTGCCTTCCCCAAACCGGTGCCACAAAGAAGCACACAATTATCTAAAATGTCACAATACACTGTAGCATTACGTTAACATGAGGCTGAAGGGCCTGGCCCTAGCTGTTACTTCTGCTGCACAACAACAACACAATGGACCACTTAGGAAAAATTGCAAATGTGCCAAAAAAAAAAATTATATATATATATAAAACTTTATTGCACTAGAAATCCACCCATGGCATCCTGCAGACAAAAAAATACCATGCAAGATGAAAGGTAGCAATTGTGCCTTGTTTCACTTTTTCAGGTGGTGCTGCGGCTTTTTGACAAAAAATAAATATTTGTACTATGGTTACGTACTAAAAAGGCGCAGCCCAAGGAGCCTTAAAAACAACCCTCTATACTTTTTTCAAACACATGGCTAGATTTAGCATCAGCTGTTTCCATGGCTGCTGCAATAATGTGTGGGTGTTTATTTTAATTTCCCTGGAAGGCAAGATTTACATGACAAACAAGACAAGATTGAACTGACCCACTGGCAGAGCAATGGAGGATATGATAATTCCTGCAGCAGCAATTGAATTCCTTAACAAATATATATTTCAGTATGTTTATTACTACAGTAGAAAAGAAGAGTAATTCCAGTTTCACTTACGTATTCAACTTCAAGATTGGCCAGACTGCCAAAGATTGTGGTCCTTAACCTATAAACTATATAGATTAGCTAATTTGTATCATACAGGCACTATTAATTTATAGTGTTGAATTTGGACGTTATTCACAACTATAGGTTAGAAATGTTATCTATAAAACTGATGGTGAAATCATGTGTTTATGTAGTGGTAAAAAGCAAGCCTGGAATGGCATTCTGGAGGCAATGTCCCACACCAACCCAATTCAAGGCTTGAGTCGTACTGGGCTTTATTACATCGCCCTGGCACTTTAAGGCCAGCGGCCTCTAAATAACGTATGTGCAGCACATTGCTGGATATATGCAGGCGCGTGCTGTACAAGTATTAAAATGAGTCTGCACACATCGAGCCAGCGGCTGGACGGATGTTATTTGGTGGCTGCTGGCCTTGAAGTTCTAGGGTGGTTAAACAATTTAGTAATTCCCAGTCCAGTAAAGACTCTCCAAGCTTGCCCACAGAATTGAGTTACAGACAGCAATTCAAACATATTGGGAGTTACATAGAAGCAAAATGACGTAGAGAACTAAGATCAAAAGAGTGCAACCCAATTTCAATTCAGTTACTCAATAAAAAAATCTTTATCTACACATTTTCGAGCGGATTGCTATATTGTACTGTCTCCTGTACTCAGGAGCGTCACCTTTTAGGTCGGAGATATGCCAGATGTCATGAAAAACATTTAATGTGGGCTATGGTACCTTTATTCACTGGAAATTAAACAAAAGACAACATCCCAGATCAAAATATGTTTATTTAAAAATGATATTTTATAAAATTACAGTACATAGACAAAAATAGCTTTACTGTTAATAAAAATAACTTACAACAAAATTCCGAAAATCATAAAAAGGACACCGCAGCAAAGGAAAAAAACAGTATCTGCTCTGTGTATATTTTATTATTACTTAAATACTATATTTGACATGAACAGATGGATTTTGAAGTAGTCTGCTGTATTTTAGTAAAACAGGATGTAAAAAGCAAAGTATTCTTACTTTTTAAGAAGCTGGTTCTTCAACTGTAGGGAGGCTGTCTACCGAAGATAATTCTACACAGCTATAAGTACACAGGTTTACACTTTTACAGCAAATTCGCTCCAGTTTTACTATCCAATTTTAAGAAGCATGTGATTTCGTTAAAATACGCGGGGCCTCCACAATGTATTGTTGGAGAAGATTTTTCTTCAACAAGAAAAATTGTTTGTGCCACAGAGTTCCTGTAATGACAATCTTAACTCGCAATATACTGGAGGTCTAGTCTGTCCTTCAAACACATCAGAAACACAGGGATGGTGGATCTTTATCACATACCTTTCCCACTTAGTGAAGACGAGGCACCTTGGCTGATGTCTCCTAACCAGGCAACTTCTATTTTCTACTCAAAGGTGGTGGTCGTCATGAAGTGAGGATAAAAAGAGCCTTGAAACTTCCTAACGTCCAGAAACATTGTAATATTTCCACACACTTATCTGTTTGGAGAAACTAGTTGGTGGAACCCATGTATCTTTATACAGTAGAGGGAATAATATTAAATATTACAATCTAAGCTGGATTCTCCTCTGATGAAATGTATGTATCTACATAAAAAAAAGTATAAATCCAGTCATGGCTCTTACTTGCCTAACGCACTTAGTTTAAGAGGAATTCATACTAGTTGCATATACAGTATGAATTATTGTATTGTAAGTGGTAAATCTTTGTTCCACAGTTAAATTTATATGCAGAGCACCGCTTTAGTGCATTTTCCAGACCTACGAAGGCTCTTTATCTTTTGCAACAGGATGTATTCCGAATGAACAAGCCTCCCTCCGCCACTGTAAATGAGAACTAACCAACAAAGCTCAATGCAGTCGCATGGGCCAACCATACCCAGTGGGTGAAGACTAAATGTCTTCATAGAAATTGATCTGACTCCCATGAAATCCAATTTTACAGAGTGAGTACAGAAAGAATACAGAAACAACTCCGGTCATAAATGATTTACCATTCTGTATTTCTGTCCAAGTGTCCAGATGTTAGGTACACCTTTCTCCTGTGTGTAGATACCAGGAAACAGCACAGACTCCAGGCATTTAAAAGGTCAGCTTAATGTCAGTTACTGTAAAACTTTTATTCCATAGTCTGTATACATTGTTGTGTATCTAATATACAAAGTGTACTGATGTAATCATAGAATTCCCTTTTGTAATGAGCAACCTCGTTTCCCTAGTTTACAGTAAGCCTGGTCCTGACGAAAACCTACAGTTTAGGAACGCTACCTACGCACCTATGGAAAAACATGCAGATTAAAACAACAATATTCCTCCCACTTTGTTGGCAGCCTTAGGACAATCAGCATGTTGATATACAATAATAATGCGTTTATGTATATGTATATATATATATATATATATAATATATATATAATATATATATATATATATATGGGTTTTTCCATCATGATGAGTGAATGGAAGAGGAATGTAAAAGCGATGTCAGTCTACAGCTGGGTCAAATGTATGACTGATGGATGTATGACTGAGGTGACAAATGGATGACTTGTGACTGGACAAGAACTACACAGGAAACATTGGGGTCAGCTAATAATCCATGAGACTTGTATGTATTGGAATACAATACGGAATCTACAGCACAGAACTGAGATCTCGTACTGTGTGATTCTATGGGACTAAACTCATGGCGGAATAGAGTCTACAAAAAGCCATCTTATCCATCTCACATGGCAACATTATGGACATTACTAACTGTTCTACACTGCAGAGCCCCCTGTTTCTCTTAAACTGAACAATCTAATTTGTTAGAAAGGCTTTTATGTCAGGAAACCAACAATAAAAATAATAATGTTACATATACAGCAACTAAGTACACTCTGCTGAATGGATTCAGAAAGTAACTGTTTCTGTGTCTCATCTTTAGTATCCTGTGCCTGTCATGGAAGGTAAGTGTGCAATGTCATTAAATGTGGTTTACAACAGAATGAACCATGGATGACCAGTTAAGATTGAAATCAGAAACAGGATGGATAAAATCCCCCGATGAGATGATGCCGGCTCTGATGTTGGATGAGTGGATAAAGGATGTTTAAACTCCTTGATCCCCTCGTGTAATGAAACAATAAGGTGCTTTAAATAATGTAATATGCAATCTGTCCTAATACAGCAAGTCGACACAAATAAAGAGAAAACTCTAGTAGTGTTAAACCACAAGCAATTGATGCAAGACAGCTGACTAATCATAAGATTATACTGAATTATTGCTGCAAAAGATACAGTAGAAAAAATATATTTATACACATGTGCATTTCTTTTGCAACAATGTCAAATAGTTCTCATTAAAAAAAAACCAGAAGACAGTATATATATGTATATATATATGTGTGTGTGTATATATATATATATATATGTATATACACATACACACACATATATATACTGTCTTCTGTTTTTTTTTTTTTTAAATAATGGTATGGTCCATATATCCCCTCTTTCTCGTACAGTGTGTATATATATATATACATACACACACTGTACGAGAAAGAGGGGATATGTGGACCATACCATTATTTAGCACATTATTTACCAGGGTTCAGTTACATGGGTGTTATAATGCCTGTTAAACAAGGATATAATAATAAAAGGTGAAAAACATAACCACTGCTCCAAACCAGACAGGCGAGTACAGTGTATATAAACATGGTTCTGTGCTGCATGGTGTCTGTCAAACATTGTTAGCAATGCTTTTCGCCGCTATCGATGTGGTGGCACAATTTTTTTACCCTTGCAGGTGCCTACAGATTGACACAACCAGCCTTCGTGACCAAATATGAACTCCAGCATACAGGATAATCGTTATTACAGTACTGAGCTGGAACATCCAACTTCTTAGATATATATTTTCTTTAATTCTGTTTTAATTATCTGTATGCCAGGTTTCTGTAGAGGTGACCAATGATCCCATACAATTAATAGTTATAGGCATAGTAACAGAAGCAGTGGGTCAAACCGTACTTTTTGTAAATTGTCAGGCAAATGTGGAACTTCTCAATAGATTCTACGCTGTTTGTTAAGGCAGGTGTTCCCAAAAGTTCCTTTTTTACAGAAGACATTGACAGCTGAACTGTCAATGTAATACTGTAGAGCACTTGGCTTCGACATATCCTTCCTTTAAAATGTGTCACATATATATTAGTTGTAGGAGAGCATCCAACTGTGTGATAAATATGCATCTATGCACTATGGACTCATTTAACGGAAAGCATTTCATATAGAATCAAGGGGAAAACAAATCTAAAACTTGGAAAGACATGACACAGTGAACAGAATGGGCCTAAAAGAAAGTTCATTCCCTACAAAAGCACAATATCTTTTAAAAGAAGTTATAATTTTTTTTTCAAGATTTAGATGTACTGGTCCAACCACACTTCATGGTAGACAATTTCCTCTTGAAATATTAAGAGCTGGTTTCTACCGATCATGCGGACTAAGTACCATGCCAATTTATGGAGGCTTAGCACCCACTGCAGGGTTCAACAGAAGCAGAGTAATCTATTTCTTAAGCTGTATGGTGGCCAATATTGTAATCCCGAAAATAATCTTTTACAGCTGCGTACATTATCCTCATGGCTGATTTGGTGACGAGAGGAGTGCGAGGGGAAGCAGAGTTGCTGCATGCAGTGTATGGCTTCCTGTTCTAACCCAGACCTCCAAACGCTAATTAATCTATGGGACTGCCAGAAGTTATCAACAAGCACTTAAAAGGGACAATGTCCGCTAAGTGGTTTTAATTGCGGTAATTTACAGAATTGTTTTTTTTTACATATTTTAAAATAGAATTACAAGTAAATGTCCCCTAGTTTGAGGATATTACTGTGAACATGAAAGTGCATTACTTTCTACTTCACACGGTAAAAAACTATGTAGGTGGCATAATTCCTTTCAATATATTAGATAACACTGCAAAGATATTTAACCACCTTGTAGGTGCTTTACAATAAGCAGGTCTTATTTTAGGAATGCCTGTCATCCTCCAATTTAAAAGCAGCCAAGAGGAACACAGAGAACGGTCCATGGTCCTCTCTCACACACAGGTAAAATGATGCTTGTTTCCAGTAACAGTAATGCACAATGTATTTTTACAGTAAACCCCTGTGTTGCTCTTCCCCAGAATTCATGATACGCTGTTCGGAAGAAAGAGGTGCGTCCCTTTGTAAAACAGAGGCTATATTAACACTTAGAACCATATGAATTTAAGACCAATATATATATATTAAGACAAATCTTCATACATTACAGTCATGAAAAAGGGATTGCCATTAGCAGTTGTAATGTTTGGTTAATGTACAATATATACAATCAGCATCTGCTTTAGAACTAGACAAATGTACATTATGATAACCATAAGAGCCACTGGAAAAGGCATAATATTTCTCAAATAAAAAAAAGTATATTATATATATAACAGAAACAAAATATAGTCAAGTATAAATAAAATAACCTCTCAAATTTGTACTGTTAATAGAAACTGTTAATTTCAGTTAAAAGCAATGTCTAATGAACAATATATCCCTCAAAATGAATTATATATAGAACCTGTACAGTAAACATTTGGTGGAGGTATAAAGGGTACAGGGGAAAATAAAATGGGAATAGGGAAAATAAATCCCACATGGTTCACTAAGAAACAATGGCATGTGAGCGAACATAGTAGATATGAAAAACAAATATACAATCAGTGCATTATTTAAACAAATTAAAAACAAATACAAACCCCCTCCCAAAATAAAAAAAGAAAAGGCGATTTAAAACTTTCACAGTAGAAAATAAAAAAACATGATTTTGATTTTTAGCCTGAGGGAGTTCATATGTCCTGAGGGGGAAATAAGACAAAAAAAAAATAAAAAAAAATAAAAAAGGAAGCAAACTTCAACACAGAAATACATATCATGTATTGTTCCCACAACCGCGTTAAGATCACTATTAAAACAAAGCCTGGGGCACTTTGTGATGTCTGAGATCGGTGGGTGGATTAGAACCGACTTGAAGACAGTCATTGCACGGTTATGATAAAAACCTGTAACTCGCTTCCAGCGGGGCGGACCCATCTGTGCCCACCATCCATCTGTTTAGACTTGATTGGCAAAGTAGTAGGAGACTCTCAGTGGTCGCCTCTGCCTGAAAGGAATGAACCACAGGATCTTCCAGCGAGTGCCAAAAACTTCTGAGAAGGTCTGCTGCCATGGTTTTCGAACTCTAGATCTACAGAAGACAGCATTATTAGTGAAAGACAGCATTCCCATGGTGCACTTCTGTCAGCACAGACAATACAGGGTTGGCTGGGGATCTATTAGAAGGCTCAGATGAATTGTGTTTCCTAGCATCACAAATGCAGCTTTCCTTTCGCTGTGACATGCAGCTGCGTTTCAACACCACCTAGCAGGGGCTGCAACTTTATTGTCAATCAATGGAGGGCAACTTCAGAAGCTGTAGACAACCCTGGGATGACAGGAATTCATGTCATTTCCACAGTGGCACATCCTTTCATTCCTCTTTGATTCCTGGAAATGCCATTTTGTGATACTGACAGTCCATTGCAAAAGAGAAACCTATATGCATGTTAAAAAGTGTAAGCTGAAGTTTGTTTTAAAAAGCTTTTGCCTCCACAACCAAGGGACAGATGAATTAACAGCAAAATTATCAGTCTGCATGTGGGGATTTTTCTCCTAACCACAATGAAGTGCTAAAGTATGTAAAACAAATAGTACTTAGTGGTGTTTCCCACATTTCCTGGTTTTGCATAATAAAATGTTTTTCGGGCAGCTACAAAACAGCCACAGATTCCTTATCACACTGCCTTGAGGTAAAAGTTGCAGACCTCAAAGCGCCAAAACACCGCTTGGTGTGTATACATACATACATACATACATTACATATACACACACACACATAAATTCTGTTGGCGGAGGAATTTAAAGAATAATCTGCATTGTTTAACCCTTCTTTTCTCATACCTTAAGGTAGGCAAGGAAAGTGGCAGCAGCACAAACACCCATACCGTTAACTCTAAATGTATATACATATATTTGGATTAAACAGGATGGGTGCAAGGTGTTCAGTTGCTGCTGCCACCACTATGTCCTTCCCGCATCTCTTTTTATACATTTTATTACTACCCCTTCCGGCAACATGGCCGTGTACCACAACAGAGGTGTTGGCTTGCCTGTTGTGGCCCACCTGCCATAGGTTCACCATTCATAACTCAGTGCTAACCAAACCCTCTCCTCAAGGAGACAGCCCAGGATTTAGGTATTACTCAGGTGTGTCTAAAAACCAAAAATACCTCAAACACACCTGAGTAATACCTAAATCCTGGATTGTTGGGCGAGCCTTGAGGAGAGGGTCAAAGAGCACTGCCCAAACTTATCCAAGTCACAAAAATTGACTGACAACGGCAGCCTCCGGGGTTTTAGTGGAACAAAATTAAAGCACAATTTTGTTACTGCTAACCTACATCATTTTGTGTAAATATATATAGTGTTGTGTTTTATGCTCAGTAAGAAAAATATTAATTTTTGCAAAATATGTTTTGAACAACATTTGTAAATTGGCAGGAAGTCAGCTGGCAGTATGTATTTTTCCTATATTTTCACAGATTGATGTGTAATGGGGCTAAGAGAAACTAGAAAATAAAAACAGTACTGTTTAATGGAGAATTTCCTTTTTTTCTAAAGCAGAACATTATATTTATCAAAGCAAAATGTTCAGTTGGCTTCTGTTGTACTATGAAAACATGGAAGTTCTACCTAGGTTTATCTCTTTTTTTTTTTTTTAGACCCCCTGCATGTACTATACTATGTACTATACAATGTAAATAGAATGCGTGATGTATTTGTAATATATATATATATACACACACACACTAATGTATACTATATGCATATTATATATCCTCAAGTAACACATTCTGCTTTCATCCCAGGAGCAGGAATCGAGGTTTTCTTATCTCTCCTAGAAAGCTGGAGCTTTAAAACCACTGGTGCAGTCACTCAGAAGGATGCATCTGAGTGTGCCAACCACATCTACAAACCTAAACCAACAGGGTAAAATAGATTTGTTGTCTAGAACGGTTGTTGTTGCAGTAATAGTACTATAACACAAATGTATAATTTTAAGTGGCACTAAACTTTCTTTTTGCTGCTGTAAAAGAAAAAAAAGTTTAGTGCCACTTTTTTACCCCACAAAGCGAATAAAACCCACACACCTAAATACTGAAAAATACATTTTTAAAAGATACGTACGTTTCTTCGCAGCAGTTCGACATTTTTTCTATAGTTGTTGTGTCCTGTTGAAAGATATAGTGAAGATATCTAAGTGTCCAATGTAACAAACAACATGTTGGATAAAATGACCAAAAAATATGAATAAAATCAATTAAAATCTAGGTAATAAGCTTAGCTGATGGTCAGCAAGTTACTTTTTTGGGATCTTAACTACAGTCCTCTATGGCAAAGAGGCACTGAACTGCGGACGGCCATGCCCAGTCTGAAAACTACGTTCAACTGCTTTAAGTATTTGTCCAGCTAGTAGCTGGAAATCATTGACCCTTTGATGCTAAATGGATTTTTCACTACTGGGCGAGGTCTTCCTCAAGTAATGCCTTCCATAGTAAGCACCATAACAAGAAGCACACTAGGCTCGCCTTCAGTCACAAACCTTTAGAACTGAATAAAGCAGAATAACCGAGTAGTCAAGAGACTAATGGTAAAACATTTGTGTCTCGGATAGCCAGCCTGGAACCGTTAAGCATTTCAGGATATTCATCGTAATAAGAGAAGAATAACCAAAGCCTGCCAAGCTAGGAGAAAGCACGCACATATGCACAAAACACCCAAAAATAGAAAAAAAAAATAGTTATTGCCTGACTCTTTCACTTTCCACAAACGGAAACTAATCAGACCAATGTCCTCAAGTGTTAAACATTGCCTCGTAAATCTGAAAGAACATGATTCTTAGCAAAGCATCATTTCTATCCAGAGGAATAAAAACGGTATGTTGAGGACAATAGACGTTTCTGAAAATTACAATGGGATCAGGAGGAAAATACTTGCTTGACTGCGACTGAACCATCAGATTCGGCAAAGGCTAGTAAAATATACACAAACTCATGGGGCTTAGCAAAGTGCAAACATGACACATAGTAAAATAAGATTAGGAAGGTAACGCGTGTTGGGCACATTTTTCTTCTATGATTACTTTTGGATTAATACACAGCAAAGCCGCAAAATGGCTGTTCGTTCATGCCTACAGAGAGGCACCATGCTGTGGCCAGAGATAAACGAGGAGTGGAAGCCATGTAGGGATAGCCCAAACCATTTTAAAAGGAGTGAAATTTAAAATAAATAAATGTAGCAAGCACAACGGAAACGGTAAAAGCAGTAACATGAAAGTGAAGATAAACCGTAATCACCACTTAACAGAAAAATTAATTCCACTTCAGCTTTGCAGACATTGCATTTCACATCATCAACACTGGACCACTTGAACTAGACTGGACTAAACACATAAATCACCAGAGAAAGCCTAAATCTACTCAAGTAAACCACGAAAGCAAACATAAGTAATTTTTAGAATATTTTCTTTTGGGGTTCCTGCTATAAAGGTTGGCATCATCCATAAATGCACATATGAGGCATTGTTTAAAGTAAGCGCAAAGACACCAAGTAAGATCCAGTCCACTTCTTATAAAGAAATCATGATTGGAAGGAGGATTTTAGAAGTGGTGTCTCATTACAGGGCTCCTCAGATATCTTTATAAAAATAAAAAAAAGGTTTCAAGACATTAC